>JACXGM010016910.1:0-20113 GCA_016801145.1 Umbra pygmaea
CTAAACCGTGCATAAATGTGGGCGTGATATTTAAATTACGATGGGATTTCAAACGTCTGATTTATCAACGCCCGTTCTTTCGTACGCTGGAATTGGAGTGATACGAATGTTTTGTAAATCACACGTGAGTCTCGTCGTAAGATGATTTCTGCGCTCAGATCTACACTGGTTTCTACGCAAGTTTGATAAATGAGGGCCATTATGTATAAAAATTATTTAAATATGAATAGGTTAGTTAGATATCATAATTCTCAACTAAAGATATTCTTACATCAGCCTAAGTAGTATAAACATTTTTACAATTGGGTCTATTGCATTAAAAAAAGCCATGATTTTACGAACGGCAATACATTGTCCCCATTGAGACACAGCGATTACAGAAAGGGTGAAAGGTCAAAATCTTCATTGAGACCTGGATGGCTAGTGGCCCTCAAGTAATAAATCCAATATGTCTCCCTCTGTTTAAGGCGTTTGATTATATCCCCACCCCTGGCATCAAGGTGAATAGGCTCAATACCCATTACTCATAAGGTTGAATCCCTCCCATGTTTTGCATCCATATAATGTTTAGCCATTGGATAATTCATATTTCCAGTTTGGATGTATGTGAGCAGAGTTGAGCTTTGGAAATCCCCCTTCTTACTCACTGAGAAAAATGAACAGTCTTTTTAAAGTAGATTATACAAATTTTAATAAACAGTGCAAGCTCATTTTACAAATGTACTGTATGTATTTTCTATATATAGTGAAGATAAATTAAAATGTTAGCAAAGTTAAAAGTTCCATGTGGGCATACAAAAAAATGGGCTATTCTAATGTAATACAATGAGAATGAACTTAATGTCTTAATTGTTCGTTTTATAACTGTCTAACCAGTAGCTAAGCACCTCCTTTCCGGTTGCATGTGCACGCAGGTCACTCCTTGCGAGAAATAGGCCTGTGTCTTTTCAGATTCCACAAAGACTTTAGTCGTGGCCAATATAACCTCACTCCCTCTCCTGCACTTGGTCCCTTTCATGTTTGTGGGTAATCTTGATTTTTTTTTTTTCTATTAAAGTATTTAGCGAACTCCATGATGACAGATTAACACTGCACTAGCAAGGCAAGTACCTGACACACTTATAGGCTCATTAGGCTGGGCATGCCCTGACCTCGTGATGTGAGCGATACTCTGCATTCCAGGCAAACTGGGTCGCTCCTCGCTCCGCTCCCACTCTGGTCGCATACTGTTTTAGACACATCCTTTGCCAGTAGATGGCAGTGTTTAGTTGTCTCAAACCAGAGGCTTGGTTTCTTCTTCATGATGGTGGTTACTGCCTTGAAAGGCTATTTATCGTCTCTAATCAATTTTGCTTGTTATCAGGGTGCTGGTATTTTTGCCGCTAAGGTCAACATAGAAGTTCAAATGGCATCAGAGGAGGCCATTGCTGCAATTGAACGAAACGGAGGGATTGTCACTACCAGTTTCTATGACCCCAGAAGTCTTGGTGAGTAGTAGTTGTGTATTAGGCTAAAACCTAGTGAATTTTAACATCCTGCCATTACAGGATTTTGTGTATTTTTTATGGCCTGGTTAATGGAATTCTGTGGCGTGGGTTCAAATCTGGCCTTACTCTTTATTAGTAAAAACTCTTCCCTTTGTCTTTCCCTAATATCTATCAAAGTAATTATAAATGTCTGAATTATGTTTTATTAATTGTACAGAAAGTGTACATTTAGAAGTGTTTTTCTTTTGTTTTTTAGCAATCCTCTGTAAGCCTGTGCCGTTTTTCCTAAGCGGACAGCCAATTCCAAAGAGAATGCTTCCCGGGGAGGATATGGTGAAATACTACACAGACGCTACAAACAGAGGCTACCTGGCCGACCCAGGCCAGATACAGAAAGCACGGATGGCCTTGGCCCAGAAGTATGGCTACATTTTACCGGACATTTCTAAAGATGCGCTCTTCCATATGCTTTCTATGAGAAAGCTGCCCCGACAGATCTTCTTTGGCCTCTCACCTGGCTGGGTGGTCAATATGCCAGAGAAGAAGATTCTGAAACCAAGTGATGAAAAACTTCTCCAATATTACAATTCTTAACAATAATTGTTAACATTCTCTGTATATCAGTGTCATGATGGATGATATGGAATAAAATGTCTCTCAGCACAACTTACCAATGAATTCAATAATAATGTTAATTGTTGATGGCAAACATTTGTCATTCATTTGGGGACGTCTTAAATGTGTACTCAGGTCAGATGGTCACGTCATGGGAAGCACCTTTAAAAGGATGTGTGGCCTAGATTGTTCCAGCTAGCAGACTAGACCCGGGTTTCCCGAACTTCTGTTGGGGCCCCTCAGACATTTCACATTTTTGTATTAACCCTGAAATTTTACACTTGAATCTGTTTATTAAATAATTGAATATTAGATGACTGAATCAGTTGTACCAGTTAAGGGTTAAAATGAAAATGTGGAATGTCTCTGGGACCTCAGGAGAGGTTTGGGAACCCCTGTTCGAAGCTACAGGCTCCTGTTCACAGGGCAGCTGACAGGGGGGGGACAAACGGGAATGTTGTCCCGGGCCCAGTCCTGAGGGGGGGCCCAAATTTTGTTTTTGCACAGTCATTTTTTTTGCGAGGGGCCCTAAATGTGGAGTTTGTCGATTCAAACAAAGATTCCTGTCGGCGGCCTTGCCTGTTCATATGCATGTTTGTCTGCAGTGCTTCAGTCCCACCAGCAAAAAAGCTTGTCCTGTCTTTCCTAATTTCTTGTCAAATAAAAAAAAAAAACATTGGGCTGTTTTCTGAGTAATGAGTCTTTGTAAGTAAGTGAGGTGAGCATACTCTGGGGATAGCTGTGTTATAGCTAAGATGTTGCTTTTGATTGGTGATATCAAGGCAGTCTCAGAAGAAAGCTGCAGTGCTTATTGGGTGTCGTCACTGAGAAATGCCATCACGATGGAAGGAACGTGCAGGTGAGGGGGAAATGAGGAAAATAAGATAACTCAAAGAATGAAAACAGGAAACAGATGCGTGTTGATGTGTGTAACATGTGAACTGGGCTGCCTTGGCTGGAGAACGGGGAGTTAGAAATTAGTCACAGGCAGCTGTATCCTGGCCTGGACGTTCAAACGATCCTAAACCTCCGTTTGGAACACAGACTGATGCATAAACACAGAATAATGTTCCAAAGCAAACCACAACGTAAAAGGTATTTTCAAAAGTCCATTATGATAATGTATTGATGTAATGCTTCAAAAACACTTCCTGAATGTTATCTAAATGGTGACACTTTCCAACAGTGCTGGCTGAGGTATTTCACATCACATTCCTTGAATTCCACTATATATCCAACTCCATTTCAGATAACATGCATCTAGGTAAATTAATTCTTGAAAACAATTAATATGTCCACGTCCAAATATGCAATATTCAAATTATTAATGACCGTAGATGTTTTAATTATATCTAGAGAATAAAAATGTATCATATTTTTTTAGAAAAGCTTAGAAATGTATTTAGATCCTACCTGAATTAGTAACTTCTGACAGCAGATAATATTTGTTGTGTGCACAAAAAACATGAAATAAATAACAGAGCACTAATAAATTGTTATACCAGAACAGTCTTTATGAACATTCACATTTTAAAATACCACACTATAAAATGACAAATAAATAGTTATAAATCGTATAAATTGTTGTAGGTAAGCTATATAATAATCCATAAATATTATTTTAAACTAATTAAAATATATATATATATATTTACAACATACCAGTGTAATTTATGTCATTCTAACCTCTTCTAGCTCAGTCATTGATTACCTCACATTTTGCACCCATCATAAATACATTCAGATTAATAATTTTTTCTTCTCAGTGCACATGTCTGTTTACATATTTTTCTTTCCTGAGTGGGGCCAGAAATGATCACAAAGACAGTAGAACGTGTATGAAGAAAGGAGCAATTTGTGGCCTGGAGTTTAGTGTAAAAGTTACATTTTGGGCTAGAATTATGGTTACTGATTAAAGGACAGGTTTTGTTTTCAGGTGTTTGCTTTTATGTTTGATAGTGTGTCAATAAGAATTTCGAATTGAAATAAAATGTTTGGGATCCCCAGATTGGATAGTAAAATCAGTGTGCGAGTTTGTGTTGACGTCAATGATTAGGAAATGTTTAGGAGAACGTCAATGACTTCGTTAGATATATCATCAGGATTTGAAGAAATATCTTAGAGTAACTTTCATCTTTGATTTCAGTTTTTTCCTCGCCACAAACAAAAAACTACAATGCTAAACCCACTAATGCTAAACTAAGCAACTAAACTTGCTCATGAATAAACAAAGTATGGTCTGTAGCCTAAAAGTCTTTGGACTGCACTACAGCAATATGCCACACTTCTGTGGCTTTATATGAATTCATATTCAATAGGCATAATTTAAATTGACTTCTGATACTAGCACCTTTTATATTAATACCCCCCCCATGAATCTGGCCTTCTTGAGCACACTTCTTTAAGTATGCTGTTGCTGTGGTGACTAAAAAACAAATTCTAAATTAGACAATGAAAAACAGTGACATCACAGATTCAAAAAGAGAATTAGGGTTTCACTGTGTAGTTCATAATAATGTAATAATAATTGTGAATCTTAACAGTGTTTACAACAAATGTACTGAATTAAAGACATACAAATATCTGACTGATTTCTATGCATTTATGAATTAATATTGGTTGATATTGGTCATTTTGTTTTAGATATCTGTCAGAGTTCTGAGGATAGGACCTAAAAGCGGACCAGACAATGTAAGTATAAATTGTGTGTTTTATTGGTTGTAGTAGATAGAGATTGGAATATATTGCTGAGGGAATGTGTCTCCAGGTAGATGGAAGAGTGGTCGGTGGTGATGGTAGATGGTCCGGCGCACAGGTGCCGGAGATGAAGGTGAGGAGTTCCAGGATTCCAGGTAAGTGAGAAGGTGAGTGGTGGCAGGCAAGTGTTCCTAAACAGATGCAAAAAAAAATGGAATTACTGATCAGGCAAAACGGTAGCTGAGAAAACAGAAGCAGATGGATAACAGGCAAGAATTCTGAGGCTTGATTCGCAGGTAGAACCCTACTCTGACTTAACGATCTAGCGGTGAGTGGATGTCAGGTCTTTCCTTAAATAGGGGTGACTGGTGATCGGGAACAGGTGAAGTGAATTAGCTGGCAGGTAGAGGAATGGGTGGCCACACCCACTCCTAGAACAGGTAAAACAGAACAAAACAAGAGAGAAACAGGGCTCAGGGGGCAGGGTTCGTGACAATATCACTCTACATAACAGTATTTTCTGTTGATCTTTTTCTATAGATGCAGAATATATATTTATTCTGTAGATCATCGGGTGCTAGATGACGAGTGGATGACTAGGAGAAGTTGATGTGACTCCATGGAGTGTTAACATTACACCACAGCTATGCACTATGAAGTTGTAGTTTTTAAACGCTTGATATGGCGCCACCATTAGGCCAAACATTAAAACATTTTAAATTATCTCCATGACTCATCAACCACACATATGGCTTCATTGCAAAGGTGTTTTACACCCAAAAACATACACTCCATTCATGCACACTTTAAATCCCTTGCACCCTCCATGGACATGCACATGGTACCTATTGGGGCTATTGGCAATATAAGGACGAACATGGTGTTCCAATTGAATTATTTGAACAGTACTGGAAAGAATGATAACACTGGTGATCTCAGTTATCCGAACAGTCCGGAATTCCAAGTAAGACCTTTACAATGGATGGACAAATATGGAGACAAACGTTTCTCTGCATAACAGCTTACCTGTAAAATAATATATATATAAAATGTTGTGACTTGCTCAGAAATAAAATTCTGAAGTGTCAATAATAAAATATCTATAATTTTGTACTTTGCATATATGCCAGTAGATTAATGTTTTTATCTAAATATTTCTGTTTTCTGTATAGCTAATGAATGTAACCCATAAATTATTCTTACTGGCAAAAGAAAAGTAATAATAACACATTTGTTTAGTTCAATATCCCTTTTGAGAAATAATCTCAAGCGAGAACAACATCTTCTCGAGCCGAGTAACGTGTGGTCAACGAAGGTAATGACAAAAGGCCTTCTTAAAAAAGATAATTTGTCATGAGCTATCGGCAGAAAAAAAATGAACTCTTCAATTCTTAATCACAATGAACAATTGAACACTAAACATGCAGTACATTATAATGCCTCCAAATTCATTGGCCGGCACATCAAAGATTAAGATATGACCTAAAACATATCGCTATGACAACTTTGGAGTTGTTGGAGCCAACACTTAAATGTTCTTGACTGTGAATTAAATTGAATCAAAGATGGCTTCAGTTGGCCATGTTACACCAGAGGAAATATAGTGTTTGTTGCTGTCATTGAGGTGTCGTTGCAAACCTTATTTAAATATTGCATTAATCAAATGATATACAATGAAATATTAAACATATGTGCCTATTTGGGGCATGATATTGATCTGTCCCAGTACTTGTGGAAATAGGGCACCAAATATTTTATGTAAATGTTGTCTTTATACAATGCCCCAATTATACCAATAAACTAAAAATGCATATGTTACAATACAAGCTGAAATCGATACTTTGGATTTCAAATGCACATTTTTGTTTTGTTGTACCATGGGGCGACTGGTTACAAGGATATACAAATACAGTACTTTCTCTTGTGTTCTCTCAAGTTAGATGTAGGTTCATTTTCATAGTATTATGCAGAACCCATTAAACAAGCACTTTGCTACACCCACAACATCTCAATTTGAATACTTGTACAAAGATTTGAAATACAATTGAAGTAAAGGTTTGATTAATTTCATTATTATTATTGTATCATTATTGTTTTTGGTGTATTGTAATAAAAAGAGAAAAAGTTGTCATGTAGATTTAATTTTCTTAACAGCAGTGTGTCATAATCGTAAATGGCCCAATCCCATGGTCACTACTTCTTATTGTGTTATTTTGGTCCACTGCACAAAGGTCATATTCAAAGGGCATCATGACTGTTATGATAGGTGTGGTTGTGTGTGTGTGTGCGTGCATCTTGTGGATGGTGGGACATGGGTGGGGTTCTCAGAATTGACATCTCGTTGCCAATAATAAACTCCATGCACACAAAATAAATAGTATAGTACTCACGTGGCAGGCCATGCCAGGAAAACAAGCCTGAAACCTTACAGCATAGGACTTTAAATAAATCACACCACAGGAAAGAAACTACACAATTACTGTTTATGGCAGAGGCACAGTGCTTATCTTCAAAGCAACAGAAATCCTTTGGAATTGGGAATGGGTCTGAACATTTATGTAAAAACCAAGAGACCATTTTAACTTTTGAGAGCCTTCTCTAAAACCCCTGGAGTATATGTTGAATTACGATCACCTAAACAGAAAGCTTTACATATGTATAATAGGTGGCTGACGTTTTATTACACTAAATTGGACTTAGATTAACAACGTTTGAAAGAGCTTCAATCAGCTGCCCTATCAATGGAACGGTCTAAGCAATGCTACATTGATTGACTTTATTAAAGCTTTGTCAAGCATTAACCACGGATGGTGGCTCAAAATAATCTAATGTCTAGGTCTGACGGTCTGCCCTGTTCACACCATTTAATTAAACATTCAAACATAGTTGTTGTCCAAGTAGACCAGATCAGATCATCGTGATGTGTCAGCCATTTAGAGCAGACACAGATATCATGATGTCTGACAGGTCTAGGTGGCTACACACTGATACTGATCCCAGTTCAGTTGACAATTAGACCCAATTACAATCAGACTGAACTGCGGGTCCGTCTGCCTGGCCATTTATCTTTCCTTCTGTCTCTCTGTCTGATTTTCCACTTGTAGGTCTCCCTATCGGAAAAGGCTGGGAAGCAGGCCCGGATCTACGGGGAGGGGCAAAGTCTGCACTGCCCCCCCAGGGCTGTGTGATTGGTAAAGCAGAACAGATTGACAGGCTACAGTCCTCAACATGAGAGAAGACGCCATCTTTGTGTGGACTATGAAAATCTACTTTACAGGATCCTGGTGAGATGCTGTGTTCATGACATCAGTAGAAAAGGCACAGCGACACAAACTGTCTGCATTGAATTTAGTGCAATAGCCTGCTGTGGCAATACAATACTTGATCATGTCAAAGCTCAACAGCCCAGACTATCAAAGACCCACTCAATTCAACAGATAAGGGTCTTATCAGATGAACAGGTCTAGAATACAATTCCTCATTTCCAAACGCATAGAGATGACTCATAGTGGGATGCCCCCCTTTAATTGTGTATTTCAAAGATGCAGAGCAAGGTGTGTTACCGACAAAGATTTTACTCACAAGAGATTGACACAAGTTCAACATAACAAGCAGAAATCATGTTTTAATCTTTTTATTTGATGTTGATATTATGGTGCTTTTTCTGTGTCATGAGTCATGACACAATGCTCTGAGTCATCACGCATCCCTATTGTATCTATGGCATCTTAATTATTCTTGTTGTTTTTAATAAACCCAGTGGACAGCACACTTGCTAAGGGGCAAGTTGTACTATAGAGATTGTCTTCATAAAATGAAGTGTATCACTAAACGAGGTAAACAACTTGATTTTGTCAGTAGTCTGTACATAACTACTGTAGATGTGGAAAACAATTAAAAGGTGACAATTTTATTTACACTGTATCTAAAAGCACAATCTCCCATGAAGACATAGGTTTAAATTTTTTACAAAAAGTAAGTAAAAAATAGGACGAAGCATAGTTCCGTATCTGACTGGCCTCTCCTTCTGCACCATTGTATGCAGCACAGTTTGCTGGTCTGAGCATAAGCTCTGTGGTGTGGGTAAGCCTGCCCCAGTATCTGCTCTGAGAGGCGGGGATGTCATTGTGTTCAGCTAATGAGACCACATTAAGCCCGGCCAGCCCAGGGGCCCCAGGGGCCCATGTAATCCTCAGCTATCACTGCATATAGGACCACTTAGGGCAGGGCACTGTGTACAAGTGCTGGGGTTGGCACCCAGGAAACTGGGTCTACAGCAGGGTTTGTTAGCACTGGATCGCCGGCGGTGAGAGGGGATGAGGGTGCTGCATAGAATGGTGTCTGCCTGACAGTACATCTGAGGCCAGCCTGCTGGGTCCATACAGTACGGGTACAAACAACACAGTCCCAGTCAACACAATGACCTCTCGCGGTTGTAAGAAACAATGCAGGTCACAGTCCCAACCTTCCGATCACAGCATTCCTACGACAACCCTCTGTGTGGAATCTCACCTGCATCTCCAGAGCGGGATGGTTTTATGAGCCCGGCTGGAATACAAAGCGTCGTTAACCAACACCAAGACAATTGCTTTGCATCTCCCTGTTAGAAATGTTCTTTCTCCTCTGTCTTTTTTGATGTGTCACTTTTGACCTTGGGTTCACTTCAGAACACAGAGCGCTAAAGTGGACTGTAGTTTACGGTCATTATTTGAGGGGAGATGTCAAGCAGCATCTATTAGCTTGAGTTAAATTCTGCCTTCAGTACCATTGGATTCCGGCATGCAGATTACACTGACAATGCAATGGATTGTGATCGGTGATGATGATGATGATGAATAAGATGAAGGTGATGATGATCATTATATCCAGACCTGTAAAGCAATCAGCTCCATGTCACTCCGAGCACTCTGAAATGTTTGAATATGAAGGATCTTTTTCAGGATGTAGATAGAACCCTTTTGGTTCTTCTCTGGAACAGGTTGTTCAAAGAACCCACATGGTTCTACTTGCAACTGAAAATGGGTTACTCAAAAGTTTTCCCCTCATGGACAGTCAAAGAACTCTATTGAAACACTTTTTTCTGAAGGTGAATAAGTTTCCTCTTTGTATTATAATATCCAGAATTGATCAATGAAAAAATGTCTTCAGCAGCTTGTCCTCTAAAGTACATCCCTGTCCGTTGCACTGTCATAATAAAAATTATTCTAAACCATCCATGGCTGCAATATTCTTCTAGTCCAGGATCCCAGTGTGTTTGTCCCAGTGACGGAAATTCTCAGGCAGGGAGAAGGATGCAGAGAGCCCTGGATACCTCCAGTACTGATCTCTTTACCTGTGCCATGCTCCAAGTCTGACTGATGAAATAAACTGTCTCGGTAGGGTCTCATATATGACTTCTGTCTAGTACAATGGAACATTGTGCTGGAGAATCTTTAGAGAACAATCCCCATTCAAACATTATAGTAACCATTCAGCAACTTTCTGTCATTAGTTGTTTGAATTTCGACACTCACAATGGCTTGCATGGAACAATGCAATGATAGGACAACAGCCATCAATTCAGAGATTAAGAAACCAAAGAGATTACACACAGATCTATGGAAATTATTAAAGAGAATATAGAACTATGTACACCATTTAAAAATATATTATTTTAACTGATCCGTTATTATAGAGGTATAGGCAAAATAAAATAACATAATTTAACTGGCCAACAATACATCCTCCAATATTTGCACAATGTAGCGAAACTAACATTATTGTATTCATGCTGAGCCGTTCAAGTTAATTAATTAAATCCATTAGCTATTTTCACACGGCAGTCGCCCGTTGTGTGCTATTTAACACTCTGATGTGTATTGTACCTCTAATGCCAACTGTCCCTGAAATGCATTGTAATACGTTTGTAGGGGGAAATATAATTATTATTTATTGGTTATTAGGGCTGATTATAGCCTACTAACTTAAAGGCACCCACCAAAGTAAGTGTGGCTTGTCTATATTTGTACGAAATATGTTTCCTGTGTTAAATTCGTTTCCAATGTCATAAATACAAACGAAAATATTAATGGGGGGGGGGGGGGCGTTATTGTAGTGCCAACAACAAATTTCACTGTTTTCAGATGAATTGTAAAGGCCTTAAGCAATTTTAACACATCCGCTCATACAACAAATGTGGTTAGTACTACACGCTTACATTTTTAAACAATTAAATTACTTTGTTCTGGTAAGCAAGTATAGATTGTATCGATTCACAAAGATACACCTCAGGGCCCAAAGTTTCATTGTGACGTCGCTCAGACCGATCTTTAACTTTGAAGCGTCTAAGAGAAGAATCCGAAAGAAAAGGAATCCTTGATCACCTTGTTATTGAATTAAACGAGGCAACACCACAACTGGCTCGTCTGTTTGATCAAGGTGTTAACTGCCATTAGGTCTTTTTACGGTGCCTGAAGCCATATTCAGGTATTTGTCTGCCACTACACAACAGTGTTAGGCCTAAATGAATTGTGTATTCTCACAATAAAACCCATTACATGCCTAACTGATATCTTTTAACTGCAAAACACTAAATACACGAATGACAGCAAGCCGTCTAGCCACTAAAACATTACAGGTGCAGGGCAGAAAAATACCTCAACCTGCAGGCTATTTTTGAAACCACATCAACATAAAGTGCAGTAATGACATTAGCTTCTTTGTTGAAGTTGATGGGATTTATAATCGGATGTGTAATCAAAGGTAATCGAGGCGGATTATCAAATGAAACCGAGAGAAGTTATGTTCAGACGTTTTTCGTCCTAATAGACTGGTCATGCAAATTGCAAATCAAAAGGACTGACTAAACTCAACAAAGGCTCCGCATCACAGCCCGGAGTTTGTTGACTCGCTGTGGTTATTTTGACATCCACATTTTTGAATGCATGAACAATATCAGGAGTAAGTTGTGAAAATGAAACATGTTTATATAAAAACAAGCTTGGTGGATACACTGTCCCTTGTACTGCACAAATCCAATAGATTTTCCTTCCTGGCCTTTTAGGACTTCCTGTACAAATCTTATCACTCCGAAAAACCTGACATGGCAAATGCAAACCGCCGTGCACGCCATGGGCCAGTCTGTCAAAAAGGCCAATTTAAAATTGAATAGTTATTTTTCTTACAGATGTGTTTTTGGCGTTGATAGAACCCATGTAAACCAACAGTATTAAATGACCATAGCTCAAAAATATCTGTTATGGGCTCACTGAATCCACTCCAAATAAAGCACTGTCACACAGGGGTGAGCTTCTACGGCTTCATTATCAAAAGTGTATATCTCTTTTGATGTGGGGTAAATATTTGTTCGCCGTAATCGTATAATAAACCGGCCTTCATCATGTTTGTTTCAGTCCTGTAAAATGTGCTTTGATAGAGACAGTGGGCCTGATAAGATGGGAAGGCGATTGGCACGTGACCCATGGTCTTTTAATGTGTAACTAAAGTTATGTGGATATCTTTAATGTGTACAAGATGCTAAATGGATTATATTAAATTTAATTTCTTTACACCTCAATGGGGAAATACTCTTAATAAAAAATATATTAGGGATATGTAGGATGTAGGAATCATTACAGAATATATTTCGTTATATCTAGCATGATTTGGAACAATTCTACAGATTGATTATACGGATTTTGTATATTTTTTTCCTATAAAAATCCTGAGATGACAGTTTCAATCGTGTAGGACTGGTTCTCCTACAAATCCTACAAATAAGACAAAAAGAGGCCTATATGTGTACAAAGCTGATTATAAATCACATGTAACACCTAAAACAGCAATCGTAAAAAATGTTTCAAAATCATTTATTAAAACTAAATGTTTTTTTTATTTGAGATATATATATATATCAGTGATGACTTCGTTATCCTCTAAGTTAACGCTATGTTCAATTTGCCAATTCTGTCTTGATATAATCAATAATATATTATCAGGAACAATTTATTTAAAAATCATTATTTTTAGAAAATGAATTATTATGGCAAAATTGATTCTTTCCAAATTAACATTAAATTACTATTTTTGTTCCATGATTGATGATGTTGAGGCACCATAAACTATCAACGACTTGAGAAAACTCCTGGATTTCACACCTTAAATCCACTCCTCCTAGCCTCCTATTGGTGGATGGACTCCCGGGACCGCATATAGCGCGTCTTCATGATGGACTAGGAGGGCAACCTCAAAGCAAGCTCCAAGGTAAAAAATATATATATATATACGTAAGCATGTACTTTGATCGGATACCCCCACATTTCGAACTTTGCGCATCAAAATACATTTTTGAAAGTGACATGTTTCGCGGAGCGTCATCACAGAGTGAGCAAATGCCGGAGGTTGAGACTCATTCCCCCGGCTCTGGCCCATCCAGTCCTCTTTCGATCAACTCGGACTCCATCTGCTCCAGTCCTGAGCCGAAACCATCGGCAGAGAAACGGGTCAGAAGGCCGCTAAACGCCTTTATAATTTGGACCAAGGAGGAACGCCGACGCTTGGCACAGCTTAACCCTGATCTGGAGAACACTGACCTCAGTAAGATTCTCGGTAAGTTTTTCTCAAATAATTTAATTGTAAATTATATAAAGGCTTCGACAAAAATAAAATATTTCAACAACTACTTTATATTATTATTTGTCTAAAATTGCAAACGTTCTATGTGAAGCCAAACATTGATTGTAAACTAAATGTAGAATGGATCCTATTTGTTTATGTACTGATAATGTGTTTGTGTTCCTGCAGGTAAGCACTGGAAGGCTATGTCTCTGGCAGAGAAACGGCCCTACATGCAGGAGGCCGAGCGCTTGCGGGTGCAGCACACCATCGATCACCCCAACTACAAATACCGGCCCCGCAGGAAGAAACAGCTAAAGAAGGGCCCCAAAACCCTGATGGCGGAGGCCTCTGCTACTCACTCCAACCACTGCAGCCAAGGCTTCTCCATGCCTTATGACCTCAACTACCTTTTGCAGAGCCAAAACCACCAGCAGCAATCGTACCCCAACCAGGCCGTCTACCCAAACTCACAGGCCTACTTCTCTCATGTGCCCGGGACTTACCCAAACATACCCATTTACTCGGACACAGTAGCCATATTCCCTAACAAACCTTCAATGTACTCTCATACATATCACAGAGAGCCACATCCAAACTACGCTACCCAGCATGCACCGCAGCAACATTTGGACCCTAGCCCAGCAGCGGTTTCTCATAAGCAGTGGGAGCCTAGGGCGCGAGGTCCTGAGCTGTTGTCCTCTGCTGGACCATCTCTGGAATTCTACCTGGAGCAGGTTCAGCTAGACATGCTGTATGATCTGGACCGCAGCGAATTTGAAAAGTACCTTGGCCCACCCCCACAACGGTCTGAGCCAATGGAGTCCAGTTATCAGCAGCAGGGCAGCCAACAAGAAGCCTGAAATGAGTCATTTTGACAAATAAGGAAAACATTTTCTGTGCTAGCTATCAAATGTCTTAATTGCTTTAAATTATTGCCCACATTTCATACTATTTTGCAATAATAGAAATTATACATTTTAAACATTGCAAGTTTAGTTTGTATTTTGTCCTATTGTTGATTACAACTCAATATTTATATAAATAAATTAAATTATCTAAAATTGCCTATACATTTTAATGTCCTTATTAACATTTTTTTCTATGTCATATTGTCATACTCCGTTGCGAATGCTATATTTAACTGGTTCAAATGTGCCGAGCACTAAGTTCACTTTTCAACAGTTTAATTAGAAAATAAACCTAAAATAAGTTTCTTTTTCATTTCTATTATGAAGGATCAATGAATACAAATTAAGTGGAATATTAGTTCTGTCAACAAACTAGAGTGGACAAGAGGCTATCATGGTTATTGCTTGCCCAGCCGTTGGCAGAAACCAGGCTGTTGACACACAGTTTTATCTTTACCGTTGTGTCTTTCTTGGCCCTGGGTGGGGGGGTGGGGGTTAGGGCAGGCGCCAAGGGAATAAACGTCTACACTTCCTGTTTCATTTTAAAACATCTCACAAAGGCTCTAAAAATATGCCAAGTATCGACACATCTCCCAACTCATATGCCACTGGTTGCCAAATGTTTATCCATTTACAAGAGCGTTTATTTCCCTCTGACCCGAACCCAGTGTAAACTATCGGCTAAACATTAAGCGCTGCAAGCATTAGCAGGGCCTGGGGCCTAAGCTAGCTCTGTCAGCCAAGCAGTGACTGCTAAACTATAACACAGCACCAGTCCCTCCCTCACTCCTTACCAACCCCACTCAAACACATTTTCAAAGGCGTACTTATAAAAGGCTTAGAGGAGGAAACCTAAATAATGACAGGGATGGTTATTAATCGTGGGTAAGAGGAAGTCCTGGATGGTGTCCAGGGGGCTGAAGTCCAGCGACCTGCCCAGGAGAGTGGGCCTGATTAGGTGCCTGAAGAGCTGCTTCTCTCAGCACTTCCAGGCTCCAACCTCCAGCAACCTGAATAAACGGAAGAAATGTGACGTCAGATTAATTCCCATGAGCGTCTTATGTGTGACTTAAGAGACACTTCTTCTCTCACACATTAAAACAACAAGCTCAATAAACAGGATATTTCAGAGAAGTGAGCACTGTCTCACTCTCTTCCCCTCTCTCTTTCTCAAGCACATATTCTCACTGCCTTCTCTAAACTCATCCTCAGGTATGTTATTGTATTTTAAATTGTTTGCTTAAAATTTTTGTTAATATTCATCACTCAACCATTTCGCTCATATACTGCACCTTAAAGGTCGGAAAGTTCTGTACAAATAAGCCGTGCACCAATAGACCAGAAAAAACACCTTGTTTGGTAACAACTGACTTGGCAATAAATATTCTGATTCAGAGGTATCCTGAATGACAAATAAGTACAGCATCAACGAGAAGAGTGAGAGGATTATGGAATACATGACTGTGATGACATCAGCGTGACACACAGAAACAACAGATGTTTTGAAATTTACAATGATGAACCCGATTTATAATGAGCAAATATAATTATAATCAGTCAATCTATACCCTAGTAGAAAGTATTGTGTATAGTCATCTTTGAGCACTATTGTGAAGTTATGTGTTCCTCCATATAGATTGATTGTTCTTAAGTGTAGTTTTGTATGATATTGCCTGTTTACATTACACTCAGGAATCTTTCTCTTTCAGGATGGAATGTCTTAGAAATCCATTTAGTCCTCCTTGAGAAATGGATTAGCATGTTATCAGCTGGGAAGAATTTATGGCATCTGAAGCCTGATATTTCAGCTGTGTTACGGGTCCTTAAAGGACATTCTCCAGATTAAAACATTTTTGCAGTTAGAGATTACATATCTAAATATTACAATTTGGTATGAAGCATATTGATCTCATAAATTGCTTTGGTTTACAATAAAACCAAAAATAGATCAGTATTTGCTTACAGAGGACATTCTTCAGATTTTAAGAGCTACAATTAGCTATATTCTTCCTTCAACTCAACCGTAAAGGTCGTGAATGATTTCCTGTTGTAAGCACAGAGTGCATTTTGGGTAAATTCAGGGCTGCTCTCTACTGATAGCGGCTCATCCGTGAATTCTCTTGTAGGAATGTGTCATCAGTCTGTGAATGAGTTGGAAGCTCAAACAGGAAACCGTCGGAGGTGAGACACTGTGGAGGTCTTTAGCCAGACAGTTATTCTTCATTTTTTATATTATAGAAGCTCCACAAACAGCGGCGTCTTGACCGGCTGCATCATTGCTTGGTATTGGAGTTACAATACCAAGCAAGTAGCCAGGCGCTTCACAAGTGATAGACCCTTCCCTACACTAACACAGGGCAAGCATGGCATGCAGTACAGGGCATCATGTGTAGAACTGTCAGGACCCTTTGTTATACGCCTATGTCAGAATGTTAAACAGAACTGCAAAATGATGACTGAATGGCTACCCAGAACGGCTGCATGTTTTCGTTTTAGCGCTAACCCTTTAGCACTGAATCTTTTCACACACTGGTCTGGACTCTCTCCCCACACACACGCATACCTGACCAAGAATGATCAAATAAGCTGCTACTGTTTATTATTTATCTTGTTGCCAAGTTATCTTATCCCCAACCATCTGTAGACACAAATCCACTCCTCTATATCCCAGCCTGCTTGTCCCTGAATAGAGCCAAGTTATTGTAATTTGTTATTATTTATTGTGTACTATGTTTCTATTTTATTTTAATTTTTCTATTCTTATATTTTTCTGTTCCTTTTTAACTCTGTATTGTTGTTAATACGCTTCTCTCTCTCTTTTTATTCAACTCCTTGTTGTTTACAAAGCATGCATAAAATAAGTTGGATAAAAATGTGAACAAAAGTTGCCTGTAATATCATTACATTTACTGTACAAATTAGAGAATAAAGAGACAGGATACATGGTAACATGCCAAGACGTCTCTTAAAAGGGCTTCTCTTCCAAAGGTGTACACATGGCCAAGATTTAACTCTTTTTAAAACTGTCCCTTTAAAAATCCATTCATTGATCATTCCTTTTCTCTGACAAAACACATCTGATGACCACAGTTAATTATGTCTGTCCGGGTAACTTTAATCAGACTCTAAATAATTGGGCCAATCAGATTACTATAACCTGATCAGGCACTCCACAGTTTCAATGGGCCTTCAGGCTGTGACTGTCACATGTTTACAAACAGACACACACATTGGCTATGATTGACTGGCCGGGTTTTGGCATTGGCCCCCATCTGCAGTTTGGATGTAGACAAAGAGAGGTTAAAGGAGCATAGGTTGGAGTTGGTGGGTGAGGCAGCAAAGACAGGTAGAGACGATACAGAAAAGAGAGGTGATTTAGCAGAGGAGAAGGAAAAAAGGAGGTGGAGAATAGAGAGATGTATTAAACAAATACATAATTTCTTATATTTCACTTGTTTTGGCAATGTAAACAAGTATGAAAAAATTAGTAAAATTAAAATGGAATAGAAAGTGATGTGAGGAAAGGAGAGGACAGAGGGGTTGGGTGACCTCTGACCCCCAGTGGAAAATAGAGGAAACTCCTTGTTGGAGAGGAGTTGACTGGCCAGCAAAGAATCAGAGAGCTGATTACAGTAGAAAGGTTTTACTCTGACAGACAGACTGAATGGGGGCTTCTGGGTGTGTCCCCTGTGACCTGCTGGGAAGCTCAACAAACACAAAGGGACTGATCACACACACGCTCCTTAATCTACCTTGCTTTTCGTCCCATTTCAGATATTGGCTAGTTCTGAATATTTTCGGTCACTGAATGGTTTTTAAACTCTAAAACAGAAAATATCATGTCATTTGAGTGAACACAACAGTAGACGTGTGTACTTATTTAATTTCATTAATGTACGA
This sequence comes from Umbra pygmaea, assembly GCA_016801145.1. Classification (NCBI taxonomy): domain Eukaryota; kingdom Metazoa; phylum Chordata; class Actinopteri; order Esociformes; family Umbridae; genus Umbra; species Umbra pygmaea. The sequence continues at coordinate 18,203 of JACXGM010016910.1, forward strand.
ACTTGTGCAACACAGAATCCCCCCTATGAAATGTAATTCCCCTGCAAAGACTGCAAATAAATGCTTCTGGAAATGTTGACCAGTCTGTCCAGTAACTATGGAAGTATTCCATAGGCATCTGCTTTAACTCTGGAAAAGTTAACTGAATTTAAACCCAAAGTAGCTCCTGAATTGTTAAAAAGAAATCCATTTAAAGTGTATGAATGGCATAGAGCAGACCTGAACTTAGTTACAGGACCTGAAACAAGTCATTCAAGCTTAAAACCTACAAATGTGGTTTGGTTTTGCACAGAAGTGTGGACGTCAAATGTGGTGAGATAGCTCAGGCGTTAGGGAGTTAGACTTGTAGTCTTATAGTTGCCGATTCAATTGTGTCCTTGAGCAAAGTACTTTACTTAAAGTTTCTTCAGCAGATGTCCCTGTAATTATTGTAAGTCACTCTGGATGAAAGCATCTGCTAAATGACAAAATGTAAAACAAATGTAATGAAACAATACTTTCACAGTGAGGTTAAAGACTGATCAATAACTACAGGAAATATTTTTTTGCAATGATGTGAACAACCTGTTATCATATGTGGGGAGGCAATCACTTATCACATAGGGTGCCGCATAACTTTGTGCAATACATATGTTACCTGTACAAATCTTGTTTTATTTGTTCACTTACATTCTCTAGTTACTGGGGACAACTATTTTTTCAAGGCGCTGTCTATGTATTCTTATGTACTTTGTGTGTGTTTATGTGTCTGTGTTTGTGCATGTTTTTTTCACTTGAATTAGTTTATGGATTGTATGCAAGTGAATGTGTGAGTTAGTTACAGGGAGCTAGCTACACAGCCAATGATCTCCTGAAGTTTGTTTGTGTAGCACCAAGGCCACTAGCCTACTTCTCCATTAAGCCCTCCATAAATAACTGCCAAGCTCTTCCCGAATACCCTAAAGTATGACTCAGAGAATGTATTCAAGTGTTTGTACAGTTGTGTTTTGATGATACAATGTTACTTTAATGAGTCTTCCAGGTGGCGTTTTGCCCTCTTTGGACGTCACAGGAAAAGATTCCCTTTGCTTTCTGCATACCAGAATATGCCGGTGACACTAATAGCCAAGTTATTCTATCATCATTTGAAAGTTAGGTTTTGACACTAGAAAACACAATACAAGATGTGAATTTCTGCATACAATGACCTATATGCAGTTTACAAATGTATGTATTCAACAGTTACAATGAAACATCTAGTATTATCCACTTGTTAAATAGTGGTACAAATACAGTACCACTACAAAAGAAAAAATAAAATTGTTAGGATTTTACATTTAGAATGGTGTAATTGTAATGATGTATTAAAATGATGGAAAATACTGTCAGTGTCAAAGGAAAAATAGTATTTTCTTACAATAATGTATTTGTTACCATGTTGTTGCAATAAATATCAGGTAATAATGGTATGTAAAACATACCATGTCCCATATCAAAATCCTAATAAGAAGCTCTTAAATTAGTGTAATCAGAGCTCTTGTTCACTACTGTTTTATGTGTGTGGAATGTGCCTACACTGCCTGACCTTTCTCTTCTCAAACATTTTGGATTCTAGTAGCCATGTGTGCAGGTTAAGGACAGGAACAATTCCTGCATGCGCATCTATTTGTGTGTCTGTGTGTTGCTTGCGTGTGCATCCATTTGTGTGTTGCTTGCGTGTGCATCTATTTGTGTGTCTCTGTGTTTGCGTGTGCATCTATTTGTGTGTCTCTGTGTTTGGGTGTGCATCCATTTGTGTGTCTCTGTGTTTGCATGTGCATCCATTTGTGTGTCTCTGTGTTTGCATGTGCATCCATTTGTGTGTCTCTGTGTTTGGGTGTGCATCCATTTGTGTGTCTCTGTGTTTGCGTGTGCATCCATTTGTGTGTCTCT
>JACXGM010016911.1:0-20112 GCA_016801145.1 Umbra pygmaea
ATGTGGCTGTGATGATGTGTCAATTACAATAGGCCTATAGAACAATGTGGCTGTGATGATGTGTCAATTACAATAAATACATTCTTACAATAATGAAACTGGGATACCACTCTAACAATTTAAATACAAAATTCAACTGCTAAATGCAAAAATATTCTGATGTACAACAGCAGGTAGGGTCGGTTCTGTAATAAACGTTAGCCTAACTTGAGATACGGGTTAAAATGTTTTTATTTTTATAAATGATTTAGATTTGAGCAGCCCTAAAGATCTCTGCACGATGGAACATGTTTTGGTAGGGAAGTATGCATGTACGGTTAGAGGCATGTTGTCCAGCCTGGTAAATTGGTGAGTAACCACCTAGTGCAGTACAAAACATGGGTTTACTTTCTTCAGCTTTCTGTAGTGTATTAGAACCTCCTGCAACTAGATGAAGTCAGAATTCATCACCAAACATTTTCCCAGCAGCATTTAAATGTGACAAATTCAGTGGTCATCAATATACACTGTGTGCACCACACCTCATAACCCATTAGCATATGCATCTACAACCCCTAGATCGCAGTCTTAACAAGTAGTTCACAAAAAAACAGTGACATTCCAATTGCAGTGTCACAAAATGTCATCTAAAAATCTAACAAGTATTAGACACAGCATGAGCTTGCATCTAATTTTAACAACACTGACATTACCACACCTTTGTTAAACCATTATTAACATTGATATAAGCTAATACCTAATACAATATCTGCCAATTACATGTTGCTACAGTCTCTGTGGTGTTCAAATTTGCTCACGCAATTGCACAATGTTAAAGATTTGAACTTTCTCAAAGACGATGTAAAAATTTTAAAAATAGATACGTATATATTTAGTATCTATTATTTGTATGAAATCGCAGCTGCAGCACAAAACAAAATTATCCAGGAGCAGGATGTCTCTTTTGCTAGTGCAGGGCAAGACATTATATCATGAAATACCAACCACAAAGTATATTTTTACATTTCCTTTCAAACACCAAAAAAGTAGCTTCTGATTTTATCATTGACATGGACTGAGACAATCCAATATCATTGTGGCCCATTGTTATGCTACGTATTTGCCACCATTACCTCATGTTTCAGCATGATAGTACACAGTCCAATGTCACAAGGAACTGCACACAACTCATGTAAGCTCCAGTTTGTCTATGGACTAAATACTAACCAGACGATGCATACACCCATTAAGTAACATACACAGATTGTGGCTAATTTACCATTTCAATACTCCAATTTCCTAATATGAACTGTAACTCAGTAAAATATTGTTCAATATTTGGTTTTTAAATTCATTTATTGTAATAAAAGAGAGGCTTGATTTACGATTACAAAGTAACGAATCAACTGAAATCTCAGGACAATGTTCAGCACAAGCAACAGCAAAGAAATCTGGTGGATTATTTGACTTTGTTTTCTTTATTTTTTACAAGGGTTTAAAAAGCAATTATATCATGTCAAAACTCAGTCATATTGATATCAAATCATATGCAATTATCTACATTTAGATAAACCGGAGACCTTCTGCTGGTCGGTTTTCTTGCTTTCGCTACACTCAACTAACTTCCAGTTGAAGCTTGGATCCAAAAAGACCAAAGTGCCTGAATATAGAGCAGCAAGGGCCACTTCCCCTCCCTACATGTCACAAAAGTGCCAACACACTGTATACTGTACAGTATTGCTTAGGTTGGATGTATTGAAATACCAATATAACAGACAGGCTGTTTGGAAGAAATTAATGTATAACCACTTCTCCAAACACCAGCCAATTGCGGTTGGAGGACCCTCAATGCTTGATTTTTCCATTTGTTTTGGTGAGAAAGTCCCAGAGAAACAAACCTTTACCGCAGCTATTGACCCAGTGAGAATAGGGCTACAACATAAAACCAAGTGGCCCAGCAAGAGAACTTTCCATAACAACACCCTACGGCCCTTAAATCTCATGTTACATGTACATGGGTTCGTACAGATCACTTTTCAGATCGAGTTAGCGGGGGAGGGATTTATTTCTTTTTTCAGCAAATTCAGACAGATACACATTAGAAGATATAAGCACAGCTGGTTGTCTACCATCAGTTAGGGGGAAGTTATGCTTGTAACGGGAAAGTTCTGCATCCCTACTATTGATGGAGCAATGCCATGTTTAAATGTCACTGTCCAGTGACACTGAATACCTACGTACGTATAAAATAGGTAGCTCCCTGCCCACTGTTATAATGTACTGTAAGCCAAAACTCAGTGGTTATGGGAGTCACACTTGTAGTCGGAAGGTTGCCAGTTCGAATCCAGACTGTGCCAAATGCCATTGTGTCCATGGGCAAGGCACTTTACTCTAAGTTGATCCGGAGGAATGTCCCTGTATTCACTGTAAATCGCTCTGGATAAGAGCGTCAGTTAAATTACTAAAATGTAATAACGCTAGCTAGATCTCGAAAGGTGCAGTGGAATACAGTACCTAATAAACTAAAGTTAAAATGACATACAAAGCGCATGGTGATATATGGAGATGAAATACATAAAAACCAGTAACCTAACGACAAGAACTAGCTATTCAATCAAGCTAGCTAACGTTACATAGCTAGTTACCTAATACAGCTACTGTTTTAGTTACTTGTAACCACTGCAATGACAGGACCATACCAGGCAAGTGCTAGTGGTCGACGTTAGGTAACATTAGATAGTACAGTACACACTAGATGTGAATGAGAGAAGGCCCAACTTACCTTGATGATTGAAAAGCCTCCATAGCTTGGTGAAAAGTATACCCATGATTGCTGTTGAGCCGCACTAGCTAATTTAGCTAGTCTAGCTGAGTGGCTAGCTTGTTAGCTAGAGAATTCCTCAAGAGGTCGCAGGCAATAGCTACAGTCTTACATCTGACAATATTTGACGGTGAAAATCAGACCAGAAATTTCACCTCTTCTAGATAACGTTGTCATCCTTGTACGGAGGCATTCACGTAGAAATAGTTTTTCAGGACAAAGTTAATATTTCATTTCTGTGGAATACAATGTACCGATTGCCTGATGGTACCTTTGGCTAGCTAGTTTGCTTGATTCCATCCGCTGGAGTGCAGTCGTGTCGTCAACACTCACGCATGCGTACTTTAAGCTGCGCTCTTTCCAAAATATGTTATTATTTATCATTATAGCAAGTATTCTTGCCACGCTTTGTCATTGTCAAATGTTTGAAAATTATGATCAGGGAAGGGCGTAGGAGCAGGGGGAACACATCCCACCCAATATTAGAAGCAGTTAATGTGGTTTCCTCCAATAGTTTCAACATTTTGCAAAAAATATAGTGTCTCTACCAATATCAAACTCATTCCTACGCCCTTGTGTTCAGGTACGTGTTGAGGTCATAGTCCTGGGTATATAGCATTTTGTGTGCACTATCTAGTTAATAACCTACTGTCTGCTTCTAGACACTATAGGTCAGTAATTGGAGTAAAGGAATTACCATTCACAAAATTAACCTTAATCTTTGATATGTAGCTAATAATAAAGTACTTTCCAACAGGGTCTACCTCAAATTGACATTAAAAAGCATAACCCACTTCAATATATTAAGTTTGTTTATATTTCATACAACTTACCTGGTTAGATAAAATAAATAAATACATATTTGTTTAAATTATATACATTGACATTCAAGGATTGGTAAACTATTGGTCTAACGTTGATTCAAACAACCATAAACTACAGAATTAAGTAAAGACGATACAAAATATAAAGGTACCACGCACTGGGTGTGAACTGAATAGTTTTTTGTGTGAAGAGAAACTAAATACATAAACATGTTTAAAGAAAGAAAGCAATAGAGGAAATAGGAATCTGGATCATTATTATAACAGAACTCTGAATTTATTTGACAAAATAAGTTCATATTAATGCAGCTTGTTTTTATCTCATTATGCATCCATTTCCCATATAACCTTTTTATCTTCTTGATGAATTAACGTGTTGTATTAGTCATGCACATTTGCATATCCCTTTTGAATGTAATCTTTCACAAAAATAACAAGAACACAATTTCATTGAACTCCAATGAAACACTAAGTAGCAGAGGAATGAACATAATCAGCATGCAGCACTTAAGCACATTTGCATAGTAAATGATTCTCTTTTTTTCTAGATTACTTCATTTTTCTTCACCACATGCCTTTATATAATACAGCATAAACGGAAATCAAGCTTTCTTGGCAACAGAAAGATTTAGAAGAAAAATAAGTGATTTGTTTGGTTGTTGGAACTCATATTTGTGTAGTCAAAACAAATAGTAGAGAGGGCGTACAGTATCTACCCAGCACCTCCCTGGTCTGTACCCTTCAGACTCTCTATATAGGACTAATAATGATTAAAATGCTACATTTTGAGGATATGTATATCATTTAGAGAGAAACCACTCCATTGCTACAGTACTTAAACAATAGGAAGTATGACGGCAGAAAATACATTAACGCAAGGCCTGGGCTGAGAAATAAGGCTGTGAACAAGTAATTTGTTATGATGATATGCAATACCTGGGAAAGTAAAAGCGTTCCTTTTAACATAATTTTTATGACCAGTGCATGGAAGACTTCAAAATTGGATATTGACAGAGATTAGTTGATGGTAGGAAAATAGATATGTTTGATGTCGGACTCACAATTTCTTTGTTTTATGAAATCAATAAACAAAATATGTTATGACTAATTTCATTGTTTAAATATTAGCTCCCTACACAAACGTAAGTACGGTGTCTTTTTTTCTGACCAAACACATACCGTAGGCCTACATAACACATTGTATTATGATCTCATGGCTTTACTGTATATGGATAAAAAGACAAGCGTGCATTGATTATTCTAAAGAAATTAAACTTTAATTCTTTCTTACTTTCTTAACAGGCCTTTCTTTGCCTATGTTCCACTTGAATGAACAAGATTGTTCAAAAAGAGAATAAAATATGATACAAATGACATCACTATAAGAGGCTGCCTGTACTGTCAATGCAATCTGGTATTCTTCAATCAGATTATTAGTATACGCATACCCATCTTTACTAAGCCTATCCTCAGATCGTTAGTAAATCATGGAACACATTCAAACAGTTAAATCTAAACTAAATTGCCCTCTCTACTCTATATGCAATGCCTCGTTTTCAGTACTAATGCAAATACTTAAATTAGGTTAGTTCCTCTTGGATGCAGCGTTCTAAACTGAAAGAGAAAGTACTCACACAACTAGAGAGTTATGGTCTTGACTGTACTGTCTTAAGAAGGGATGCACCTTTTCCTGATACAGCATAATATATGAAACTGTAAGTCACTTGCTTTGCAAAGTTTACTTAGAAAAGTATAATATTTTGTCTGGCTGTGCGACACGCCACAAATGGCACTATGTTTCATTGAGGAGAAAAAAGGGATAAAAGCTTGGTAAACTAGACATTTCCAGTTCAGGACCCCTCTAAAAAGTCAAGGAACATTTTGCCAAATGGAAAAATTGCCTGCTCTGTGTAACAGGAAGTACTACAGCACTGGAAACACCTCCATGACAACTTCAAACAACTTATTGACATTAATTTATGATAGAGGTCACTGAATTTGTTGCTATTGGCTCCTAGAAACGTGCAAATAGATTATGTGCTCATCAAGGGATGCTTGGAGCAGTCTGGCACTGGTTTGAGGTAAGTGATGATGGCTCTCCATTACCTCATTGACAGCTAGCCCAGCTAACACCGAGACACAGGGAGTAGAGGGTCAGACCACCTGGTCACCCAACCATGTAAAAAATAAAAGAAGTTTTAAAACGAAGAAGTCAAGCCCAGTGTTAGGCCTTCCTCGACAAAAACATCTCATCTAATTTCTAGTTTTCTTCACAAGAAAAAAAATGGAGGCATTAAGATTAGGTTTTTAGTTGGTCATATTCACGTTTCCAGCATGAACCAGTGCCAGGGGGAAAGCAAGGTACAAACACTTTATAAAAAAGGTTGTTATAGTACATTTACACAAGAGAGCTTTCATCTGGTTCTGTTGTACTCAGTGTGAAGGGAGGCCTATATGGTATTGCTGGGGTCTTCAGCTCAAAGCCTGTGCCTTGAGTCATGGCTGTAGCCTCCCGGGGAGCCGTTGCGGTTGCGGTGGGGCTTGTACGTGTCCTGGTCATGATAGTCTTCTTCTACTAGAGGGTAGTGGACCTGGTCCCGACTGTGCAGGGATCCAGAGGACAGGCGGTTCCGACTCTTCCTTTGCCTCTCATTGTGGTAGTTTTCATCTGATGGCATCAGACTACATCGCTCAACTGGTGACTGGTCTCCCGCAGTATGATTGCTGTTCCTGTTTGAATTTCTCTGGCCCTGTACAAAGAGAAATATTTTAAGAATTGGTTCTTAATCAACTTACCTTGATTTGATGTTGTATAAATCTAGTCATTCATCTTGCAGTATCGCTGCAGCCTATTTTAAATCATCCAAATATTGTAATACTACAACAGGATAATCGTTTAATCTCCATGAATAGGGATATTTCAATTGATTGCATGACTTTGAAACAAGACATAACATCTTCTGTAAATTAATTTTCAACCATAACTCAGCAAAACATAACAAAATATAACACTGTCATAACACTGTCACGATAACCACAGGTCAGAATCAGGTCAACCATTACTTACATGTGTTCCTATTACAGTGAAATGAAAGGAGGATTCACCTGTTGGTTGACCAATCCCGTTATGGCGGTTGGGTAAGGAGAGAGAGCGGTTGAGCCCAGATTACGGCCTAGCAGAGGATTCAGAGGGGTGCTAAGAGAGGTGTGTGTGGCCCTCCAGTAGGCCTCCAGGTACTCTGCCAGGTGCTCGCATGCATCCTCTAGCTGGTTTTCATCCAGAATGATGTCAAACATCTCCTGACAGAGAGAAAGGGGGTGGTCAATAGAGGCTGATTTAATTGCTAGTTGATTCCGGTGTACTGTGGAGATTTATTGTCCCTTGTGAATGGCCAGAAACAGTAGCAGTTGACAAGGTGTGGTTGTAATTAAATACCTACCGGAGGACATTGTGCTAGTTTGTCTGCAGCCACAAGCTGCACATTCAAGTGCTTGCTCTGGGATTTCCCTCTTGACTTGATCAGCCGCTGTAGAACCTGTGGAAAGTTTATATATAAATCACGCCAGAAGAGGGCAGCAATGCAAATCAGCAGGGGTAAGTTGACTTTGAAACATGCCTCGTGCAGGACTTGTATAAACATTGAAATTGTAAAGGTACGTTCGGGACAGGACGGGATATTTTTTTTGTGCGATGAACATACTGTTTGGAATGTTGTTTTTAGAAACATTAATACACATTCTTCAGCCTTTAATTTTAAAAAAAGGAAATGTCTTTATCAGCTGGACACTAACTGTAGTTCTGAGAGCAGCACAAAATGGAGCCGTTGATATCGGTAAAATATACAACGTCCTATCACACTCAACGGCTCTAATATTCAGCAAACTTAACATGTATATGCACTAAACATTTGTATGAACATAAAATGGTTCAACAACTAAGACATACACTGAACAAGGTCCACAGACGTGACTAACAGAAATGGAATAATGTGTCCCTGAACAAAGGGCGGGGTCAAAATCAAAAGTAACAGTCAGTATCTGGTGTGGCCACCAGCTGCATTAAGTACTTCAGTGCATCTCCTACTCATGGACTGCACAAGATTTGTCAGTTCTTGATGTGAGATGTTACCCCACTCATCCACCAAGGCACCTGCAAGTTCACTGACATTTCTGGGCCTGGCCATGGCAGAACACTGACATTCTGATCTTGCAGGAATTAATGCACAGAACAAGCAGTATGGCTGGTGGCATTCTCATGCTTAAGGGTCATGTCAGGATGAGCCTGCAGGAAAGGGTACCACATGAGGAAGGAGGATGCCTTTCTTGTAACGCACAGTGTTGAGATTGCCTGCAATGACACCAAGCTCAGTCCCATGATAATGTGCCACACCGCCTCAGACCACGAAGGATGTCCAGCGAATGTGGATTCGTGCCCATAGGCGACGTTGTTGCTGGTGATGTCTGGTGAGGACCTCCCTTACAACAGGCTTACAGGCCCTCAGTCCATCCTCTCTCAGCCTATTGAGGACAGTCTGAGCACTGATGGAGGGATTGTGCATTCGTGGTGTAACCCGGGCTGTTATTGTTGCCATCCTGTACCTGTCCCGCATGTTCACGCAGATGAGCAGGGACCCTGGGCATTTTTCTTTCTGTGTTTTTCAGACAGTTCTCCGTTTTCATAACTGCGGCATTAATTGCCTACCGTCTATAAGCTGTTAGTGTCTTAACGACTGTTCCACTGATGCATGTTCATTTATATTTTTTGGGTCATTGAACAAGCATGGAAAACATTGTTTAAACCTTATACAATGAAGATCTGTAAAGATATTTGGCTTTTTATGAATTATCATTAAAATACAGTGTCCTGTAAAACTTTTCATGCTGAATTTATATTCATTTCGAGGAGAGGGAGAATTACCTTCGGAGAAGACACTTTAACATGGACGATGATAGGTGCTAAGGATGTCTTTATGAGCTGTGCTGGATGATTGATTGTATCAGCATCCAGAACCACCAGTTGTAGTGATCTGGCCAGCTCAAATATCCTCTCAATCTCACTCTGAACCTCCGCTGTAGCAGAAAAACAACTGTGATTACAGATTGCGGGTCAACAACAACACTCATTCGACAAATTCTTTTTGATACAGGCACTTCGTAGAACATTCATATTTTTTTCAAATACTGTAATTGCATACACATATTCATATCGAGTAAAAAACACTGGCATTCAATGCCATCCAGACAATACCTAGGTTGGATCTGGTGTTAGACCTTTCGATGATGGCTCGCTTGCTAGGATTGTTGAGTACCGACCTCTTAGCCAGAGCAATGTCTGCTGTAACCCTTGTAATGGATATCCTAAATGCAACATATTTAAAGGATGTAGAATTTAAAAACCTCATTTTCAAACTAGGATTCAAAACCCTGTGAGCCCTACAGTATATGGCGACCAACAGGTTTTTAGTCCTAGAAATAAAATCCAGTTGAAACAGGTGGTCAGATGAGATTCTAACTGTTTTAAATTAGTGCTGTACTGGTTGCATTAGTTTATATGCAAGGAGAAGCTGACAGCTTGGTTCTACAGTAAGTATGCTAAAGGAAGGCAAGTACAGTATTAAAAGACAGGTAAAGGCCAGAACACGACTCCTCACCTGCCATCAAACCTGTGCTTCAGGAAGTCAAAAAGTGCTTTCTGCATCATGTCTGTCACCTGGACACGTCACAGAGCCAGTGGAGCAACAGACATGACAGTTGGGACAGTTAGGAAAAAGAGAGAATGTGAGCCAGTATAAGAGAAGAGAAAAACAATGTAAAGGAGATTAAGACAGAAAGGAAAATAAAGCAGTATGTACAGTGGTACTGTAACAATACAGTTCTTCACTGATATAGCAAGCCCGTTAAAAAACCATACTCATGGAAAGCTACACCTTAGAGACAAAGAGCAATTTCATTTATTGAAGCCTAATAAATTTGGTTGGCAATGTATAAAATAACACATCTGTCATGGACAAAGGTGTCCAAAGATATTAAAAGAACAGCTGTCATCTTTTTCAATTTCAGAATTAATGTTGAATCCATCTCATCTTTCTACATCCACCACTATTAGCCATCTAATAAATATTTCTCCATGTTCCTTATTATGAGATCCATTCAAGCTTCTCTGGGCGGGCCTGTGAATTATCCCACTGTGCCAAATCATCCATCAACAAAGAAGCACAATCTCTGGTGTCTTTCCTCCTCGTTTTTTACAGAACTAATGTTGGTTACAATAATAAGTTAATTAAGGCCTACATTGAAGTGTCATAAAGAGCAATGGCCATGTTACTAATGTGGACAGGACCGGCCCATTAATGATATTATTGTATGTTATTTCAGTTACATTCGGAAGAACACAATAGCTGTAGAGGCTAACAGGGAGAAATTTAGAGCAGTTTTTATGTTGTATATACTGAATAAAATACATGCTGATTGGCTGAAAGCCGTAGCATATAAGACCAGATACAATAAATATGATCAAACATTACTTTTTACTGTTCTAATTACTTTTGTATCCAATTGACAGCAATATGTCTTATTTTGCGGGTTATTATTTTTGCAGGTGAATAATGTTTTTGGAACACAGAGCTTCTTCTTGTGCTGTTTAGCTCTGGGTTTCACATTTGAAGCCATGCTCCACTTTTTCAAACTGACGTGTTTTACCCAGAAGGTTGTTACCACGGCAACACCGTGGAGCAGAGATGAAGAATGATTCTGTGTGACGGTGATCCTAGCTCCCAACTTCCCCCATACATGCTGGGAAAAAGATGCTGCCCTCCTTTTTTAGCAAGCCCCCATGGTGGTTATTACCAATGAATGGATGAGCCAGATATGGTTGTTATTGTATTCAACCAAATTTTAAGCTGGGATCCTTAGTTTCTACATACTGTGCATGTTTTAGCCTAGAAATGAATAAAACCGAGTTCCCTCATAGACTATTAGAGAATACAACAGAAAAGGGTCTGATGAGTTTAGTCGAACCGAGCCGAAAATATAAGCTTGTTTTAATATGATGTCTGAAAACAATGCACATGTAAACCCAATTAATAAGATGGGGAAAAAGTAACATTTTGATACAGTACATCAAATAGTCAGTCCTTTCATTTATAGATCTGTTTATGAAAGGGAGAGTGGTTCATTTCTCCAGAGCCAGCACTATATTTTCTTGCCAATATACAGTTTTGGTGATCAGTTTGCTATCGTTAAATAGAAGGACACCAGCTTGAAATTTCTACTGTAATAATGGGAGTATTTCACATGGAGTTATTGACTGCAAATATGTGTTACAGTACCTCTTTATTCTATATGTATAATATTTACCTTTACATGCTGACAGTCCTCAACATTGGTTACAGAAACAAAACAGGGCTTGAGTCATCTCACTGAGGTGTACTGGATTGCACTGAACTAAATATGGCATCCTAGTCCTATTGAGCCATTAAAACTCATAACCACTGCTGTGCCTACCTCATATCCCTTCAGGGAAGGTCCAACCAGAACTACGGGTCTCATGGACGGGACCACGTCATAGGGAGGTACATGTTCAGTCTGCAGGTTAGTGAAGAGACAAAAATCACAATCAGTGAGCCGAAAGTATGAGAGAGAACAAGTCAATGCTTTATTTCAGTTAACTAAATACTTATGCCCATTACACACACATTATAATGACATGTTTTTGATAGCGTAATTACAGTATTTATACACAGGTAGAAATACAACTAAATGCAATTCATTGCCAATGTTGTCACTATCTGGCTGAGGGGACAAACTGGGATGTTTACAAAAGTGTACCTACAGTAGAAGGTAAGGTCAAGGTCAATTTGTTTGTATAGCGCATTTACAACAGCCACTAGGCTGACCAGAGTGCTTTACAGAAAAGTAATACATCTACAAAGAATGTAATAAAAAATTTCCTATATCACAACACACAGTAACACAAGTATGAAAGCAGTATCAAACGTAGGCTAAAAATAAAAAGGTAAAATCAGCCAGAGATGAAGGTTAGTATGCTAAAGAGAACAGGTGGGTTTTTAATAAAGACTTAAAGACAGACAAGGTAGGGGCCATTCTAATCTGTAGGTGCATGGAGTTCCAGAGACCCGGGCCTGCTACCGCAAATGCACACTCACCTCTATGATTGAGTCTAACGCGAGGGACAACCAGCAAAGCCTGATCAAAAGATCTTAGGCTTCCGGATGGAGTGTAAGGATGGACAAGTTCGGAGAGATAGACCAGGGCTAGGTTATGTAGAGATTTAAAAACAAGGAGTAAAATTTTAAATCTATTCTCTGTCGAATTGGCAGCCAGTGTAAATATTTGAGAATCGGAGTGATATGGTCATATTTCCGACATTTGTGGATGAGGCTGGCCGCAGCGTTTTGGACTAGTTGAAGACGGGCGATTTGGTGACTTGATATACCGCAATATAAAGAATTGCAGTAGTCTAGCCGACATGTAATAAATGCATGAACAGCCATTTCTAGGGTTTTAGGAGTAAGAAACCCTTTAATTTTAGATAGTAAACGAAATTGGTAGAAACTAGCGCTGATTACAGATTAAATGTGTTTATCAAATTTTAGCCCAGGTTCCGCACTCTTGTGGATTTAAAAGTTGATAAGCTCTCTAGCTCAGGATTTAGGTGCTGGGAATTTTCATTTGGGCCAAAAACAATAACCTCAGTCTTCTCTTTGTTTAGAAAGAGGAAATGTTGGGCTAACCATGCTTTGACCTCTTCTAAGCATAGCAGAAGAGAGTTCAGCGCTGCAGGGTTGTTTCTCTTAATAGGGATGTAAATTTGGGTGTCGTCTGCATAAAAATGAAATGAAACACCATGTTTCCTTAGGATGGAGCCCAGAGGTAGCATGTCGAGAGAAAATAAAGAAGGGGCCAAGATGGTACTGAAGTAATCCACTACTGGCTTAAAGGTAATCTCTACTATTGACCATGGCAAACTACAGTATTAAATATGAAACATGTAGATTATTGTTATATAGTACTAGTTACTTTAGTGTAACATCAATTACTCTTGATGAAATCACCATTAAGCCCTAAGACCTAGCCAGTCAGACTACAACATTAATAACATCTAACATATCTAAATGTTATTAAATTTAGCTGAGAGAAATGAACAGAGGTATATGCCAGTAGCATAGCACCATGTATACCAGGAGCATAGCGCCCTGTATTCCACTGCTGGTTTGCTTCTAAAGCTAAGCAGGGTCGGGCCTGGTTTGTCCCTGGATGGGAGACCAATGCTGCTGGAAGTGGTGTTGGAGGGCAAGTAGGGGGCACCCTCTGGTCTAAAGATTATTCCCAATGCCCCGGAGTAGTGATGGAGACATCTGTCCAGCATAGGGTGCCGTCTTTCGGATGGGACATTGAATGGGTGTCCTGACTCTCTGTGGTCATTAAAAGTCCCATGGCACTTACCATAAGGGTAGGGGTGTTAACCCCGGTGCCATGGCCTAAATCCGAACCAGGCCTCACTTCAATCATGGTCTGCTAATAATACTCCTCTTCCTAATTGGCATATAACAACACAGCTCTCCACCAAATAGATGATGTGTGGTGAGTGTTCTGGTGCAAAATGGCTGCCGTGCATCACCTAAGTGGGTGCTACACATTGGTGGTGGATGGGGTGGGCTTTCCCCCTCACGGTGTAAATCGTTTTGGGTTCCTTGAAAAAGCACTATATATGTCACATTTATTATTATTATTATATAAATGGCAAGTCAAAACTATTATATAGTCTTAGTCGCCTGCCTAATTAGAAACATGAATATGGAGGATAACCTGCCAAACAAACGTGTGAGTTTTTGGAACAGACAGTGTATTAGAAATCTTGAAGTTACCTTGTAGGGCTGTTTCATAGAAATAGAATGGATAGAAAGGCCATTGAACTGCTTGGCATGGTCATTTGATTAGTACACAACAAAATAGCGATTATTGTTAATTGCCATGTTGACAACACGCTAATCTGCATAATGCAGAAGTTGGTCGCTAGATCTTTGCAATGGAATGGTACACATAAAAATTGCTGCCGCTCTGACCATTCTGCTACATTGATTTGAATTTGAATGTCCTTTCTATCCATTCTATTTCTATGGGCTGTTTATTTGGACTAATGAATAAAAGGTGTGTACTCACCACCTTTTGTTTTTGCTTGCCTGTAAAAACAGAAAAAAGCTGATAAGCACCTTTGAATTCAGTAAGCCAATATAATAGTAGCTAAATATTTTATGGAAACAATTGAATAGGTAAATAATGGATGTAAATAACAACACTCAAATAAATGAAGTATTACATATACAGTATGTTTACAGTATATTGATGGTCAAAACACTTGATTTATTTGTTGCTTCAATTCCAAACCTTCCTGTGCAGTTGACACCTATTGGTTTAAATTAAGTACCTCCAATGAAGCCTTTGGTACGCAAAATAATATAGGAGAGTTTTTTTGTGTCATAAAGAAATGAAGACAGTATTATTTCAATTTATGTTTAGTGGAGTTCATTACAAGAGTGAGCTAAATTCATATATTAGGATACAGCATTTTTACTTGTCATCAAACCATAATATATTGCCCAGCAATGTTAGGGCTATATGGTTATGTTTGACTAAAAGCAAACTCATTACATGGACCTAATGCTTGTCCATAATCCTCTTGGAAGAATAGGAGGAGTGGCCTGAGGGTAGGAGGAGTGGCCTGAGAGTGCATGGTTCACCTCCTTCCAGTGCAAAAGAACATGCATGGCACATTCTGGAAGACACAAAGATCTTAGAATTCCACATTCCATCCACCCAGTCATCAACCACTCTTCCCCATTTGTACATATAAACTTACTTTGGATTGAGATGGTGCAGTATTTTGAAATAATTATAATTTAAAAAATGTATCTACATTTGCCTTGCTAGAGGCAGAACAATACGATTCGACATGTACTGTGTACTCTGACAGTGATAACCATTTAGTTCATTGTTCACAAATAGGAAGTGACAGCTCTGAGACTGTTTTGATGAATTTGACACTAAGCAACAATGACACGGTATGTTAGAGACAAGGACAATAGATCACAGTTCTGTTGTTTAACGAATAATTCAGAAAAACGACTAACGAGGTACTCCACCTCGAGAGACGTCCTTCCCCAACAGGATTCTGTCTACAGGCTCACCTGCAGGAGGAGCGTTGGGTTTGAACCCGCCTGAAACCATGTCTCCTAGACTGGAGGAGGAATTCACACTGGACTTACTGCAAAGCACAAAGGATAACAGAGAGACAGAGCAGACACATTAATGTGGAACACGGTCTCATCAATCACAGGAGTCCCATCGACGCCCATCCTCAGGAGAAACGGGGTCACTAACAGTTCTCTGTCTTTAATAAGCCATTTTATTGTTAGCAATCCTTGGTGGAATTCCCTGGTACAATGTCATTTAGTTATTTTACTGCAAAGTGTGTTGCAGTATTATAAATGCTTGTCTAAAATGTAGTTAATTAACAGTACAATATAATTGCATAAGTACTATGAGTGACGTGTTTGTTAATTTACTGTATTGGCTAAATTAACATAACATACAATAAAGTATTTAGTATCCATTGTTAGGAACAATTTAATATAGAAATGATTCAAGCAAAGCATTGGATTTAAAGTGGCTAATAAACAGTGTAATTTATGAAAAGTGATTGTCTTGAAAATTATATCTCGTGAGAGAACATACCCACTGTTTTACCACAACGGTTACATAATGTAACCCTCGGCAATGAGGCCAACGCTGAAGACAAAATGTCCTTTAAAGTAGACAACAAACAGTTAAAGCAGAGCTGAGAGTCTCAATGGTACAAATCAATAGTGAGAGTGACTATTCAATCATAGTCGCCAATGCGGAAAATAATGAAGGATGGCGAGTTATTTTATCTCCTATCATATTAGTTTCAGCAAAAAATTACAATGTTATTATGAGTCATTGCTGATCTGTTTTTATAAGTAAGCCCACATAATCACAACACGAGCAGTTGGAGTGCAGAGTAGGTGGCCCTCATCCAACCCAGACCCCACCGGCCCACCACCAAGGCCTTACCCGTAAGAGCGTGTGCCCCTCTTCTGCTCCTGCTGAAGATGAATGTTCTCCAGTTTCAGTGGGCTGGGTATGAATCCAATCTCACAGCCCTCCTTAACCAGCCGGCCAATCCACCAGTCATTACTGTATTTCTGTAGTGAACAAGACGACACCGGACACCACTATGACTAAAGTGTTTGCGTTTGTGTGTTGAAGAGGTTGTCAACCCTACAGACATATAAACACTAAGGAACAGGAACGAAGCTAAACTGTCCGGGGATGGAAGTGTGTGTAACCGACACACAGCCCTACGATGCTAAATGAACACGTGAAACTCCAAACAACACAACACAATGACTCA
Organism: Umbra pygmaea; assembly: GCA_016801145.1. NCBI lineage: Eukaryota > Metazoa > Chordata > Actinopteri > Esociformes > Umbridae > Umbra > Umbra pygmaea. The sequence continues at coordinate 16,079 of JACXGM010016911.1, forward strand.
AACCGACAAGTGTGTGTAAACCCTACAGACATACTAGGATGTACAACGTACATAGTTGATGCGATTCACCAGTCCATTGTTATTGATTGCAAAGCAGGACATGTATTATTGATATTGCATCATCCATAAAGGCTACTTGAACAGATGTGGTACGCAGCAAACATAGGCTCAATTCCCTGTACAGCAGTGACAAACCAATACACACAAAACCCTCTATTAACAACTAGAGAGCCCAGAATGTATTGAAGCCCACCGTCCAGTCATTCCTCCTATATACTGTACTTCAAAGCTTCTCGTATCAGTTTAAGGCTGGAGATTAGAAATGTATGAAATGTATTTTTATAGACAACAACTAAAAATTCATAGACTTTCAGTACAGCACAGTCTCCTTACTACTGTACAGGATATACAATATTATTAAGTAATATTTACTCTGTACTTTGTCTTGTAATTTATGTGTAAATTTATGTCTTCTGCAGCTCAACGCTTATTATCTTGGCCAGGTCGCCTTTTCAAACGAGAATCTGTTCTCAACGTGCTTACCTTTTTAAATAAAGGTAAAATAAAATAGAAAATAAAATACATTGAAGACACATGACTGCCTTTAAAGTCCTTTAAACTCTTATGTCAAGAAAATTACATAAACCAACTGAAAATCATATGTTTAAGGCTAAGGTTTGTGTATTAGAAGTCTTTGTATTTTGGATATACACTCACCGGCCACTTCATTAGGTATACTGTACATTGCTAGTACTGGGTTGGACCCTCTTTATTCCTTTAGAACTGCCTAAATTCTTTGTGGAATAGATTCAACAATGTGCAGGAAGCATTCCTCAGAGTGTTTGGTCCATATTGACATTTTTGCATCACACAGTTGCTGCAGATTTGTTGGCTGCACATCCATGATGCAAATCTCCTGTTCCACCACATCCCAAAGGTGCTCAATTGGAATGAGATCTGATGACTGTGGAGGACATTTGATTACAGTGAACTCATTGTCATATTCAAGAAACAGTTTGAGATGATGTGAGCTTTGTGACATGGCGCAATATCCTGCTGGAAGTAGCCATTAGAAGATGGGTACACTTGTGGCATTCAAACAATATCAATTTGTACTAAGAGGCCCAAAGTGTGCCAGGAAAATATCCCCCATACCATCACACCACCACCACCCTCAACTGATACAAGGCAGGATGAATCCAAGTTTTCATGTTATTTATGCCAAAGTTTGACCCTACCATCTGAATATTGCAGCAGCAATCAAGACTCATCAGACCAGGCAACATTTCCCAATTTATATAGTCTAATTTTGTTGGGCCCGGTCAATTTGTAGTATTAGTTTTTTGTTCTTGGCTGACAGTAGTGGCACCCGGTATGGTCTTTTGCTGCTGTAGCCAATTTGCTTTAAGGTTTGACGTATTGTGTATTCAGAGATGCTTTTCTGCTTACCTTGGTTATGTCGAGTCATCATTTAATTTACTGCTGCCTTTAATCAACTTTAACCAGTCTGGCCATTCTCCTCTGACCTCTGGCATGAACAAGGCATTTTTACCCAGGGAACCACCACTCACTGGATATTTTATATTTTTATGACCATAGTCTGAAACCCTAGAGATGGTCGTATGGGAAAATCTTAGTAGATCAGCACTTTATGAAATGCTCAAACCAGTTTGTCTGGCATCCAACAACCATGCCACGTTCAAAGTCACTTAAATCACCTTTCTTCCCCATTCTGATGCTTGGTTTGTACTTCAGCAGATCATCTTGACCATGTCTGCAGTACATGTCTAAATGCATTGACGTGCTGCCACGAGATTGGCTGATTAGATATTTGCGTTAACGAGCAGTTGAACAGGTGTACCTAAAGAAGTAGCCGGTTAGTGCAACTTAGCCCACTACGCCATGCGGACCCCCATAATATCATAATTCTATGTGAGCCTTGACAAGTTCTCACTTCAAGTTCTCACTTCAAAGAATCTGGTCCAAAGAAAGTCCAGTACCTCTTTAATGTGTAGAAAGTCCTTGGCATCAAAGGAGATGGCTGTTCCTGCCACAGGTACATCCTCATCCAAGGCTCCACAGTAACTCACATTAGTCTTTACAGCAAAAGCCACTGCTTTGGTCTGAAAAGATACAAAAAAACACTGTCAGCTACACACACTCGTGGGCAAAACCTGCTACAAAGATGTCGTTTCTGGCTGTAATTTGTTTGTAATGTTGTATTCCCACCAGGCTGGCCTGCTGGGACCTTCTCCAATGATAGTGGCCTGGTTTTGAATGTGTTTGGTAGTAGCAGAGTGCATACGGCTTCACAGTGTGTCTCCCTGCATGCGGTCTGTCTCACCTTGGCCTTCTCCAGCTGTACCGCAGCCTGCTGCTCCTTCTCCAGCTTGCCGCCTGCCGGCTCCTCCTCCAGTGAGACATCTGAGTCAGATGGTCGGCTAGTGTAGGAGTCGGCTGAGCCCTGCACGAGGACAAGAAACAACATTCATTATTGTCAAAGATGATACTATAACTCTTATTATTATTATTATTACTATTGACATTTGCTTGGATGGGTTAGTTTTTGTATTGAAGAGATGCAACATATAAGTGCTAATATTTTCAGAATCCACTGAGCTCTTAGCGTAGGTTGCAGTTAGGCCAAAAGCCAGGTGTTTCAGGGATGGCATCCTCGAGTCCTGTGGCTGGGAATGTGCCTCTCCGAGCAGGATCAAAGAGAACCTGATTAAACACAGTTCACACTAAAGGAGGGTTTTTGATGCCCACAGCTGGAGAGTGGCGAGCAGCCTGGGCACTTTGAGCAGAAGTGATCAAATTGGAAACCACATTAACTAGAGAGAGCAGGAGTGAAGATACAGAGAGGCTAGGCTAACACTGCATACAGAACAGCGAGAGACAGACAGAACCTAGTGTCATTAGACCTAGGCCAGAACAGGGCGACCGCAGGCAGGTACACAAGTTGTAAGATAGCTCCCTCTCCATCAGAAATGCTTTCAATGAACCCTGGGCATAGATGGATCTACATGGTCTGCTGTATATGGGAGTGATAGATAGGACACCATTCTTCCCCACTAAATTCCATAATGAATCGTAACTGATCACTGCAACATAAAAAAAAGACTAAATGTTAGTTTTGAAGCAATTCGATCCTCGAATCGAGTCGATAGGAGAATCAAACGGGACAATCTAGATGTATTTTCGACCAGCACAATGATTTTGAGCTGTTTAGGGGTCTGGAGTGTTCCTTTAACAAAAATGTGTATCAGCGGGGGGAACGAGGGTCATGTTTATGTTAAATAGAAACAGAAAACTCACGGGCTTGACACTGATGTTGAAAAGAGCACTTTAAAAGAAAAGTAATTTTATTCCTTAAAACATTAAAATGCACTCATTTTTGGAACAACCAATAACGTGTTTAGTTGATAGTGGTGGAAAACAAACTGTGTTTTACTGGGTTCTGGTGACTGAGAAAGCCATGACATATCATTACACATCAGTCAGGAAAATCACTTCAGCTCGTTCATAACGTGCCCTAACAAAGTCACTGAGATCAATTCTTCTAAATGCCCCTTAATGTAATGGGATGTTTATCTAATTAAAATATGTTTTATATTCCTCTTCACTGTTTGTTCTTATTCTGGCAGTTAAATCAATACATCTCAGGCTGACTGGACAGGGAGGTCTAGAGTTAGAACAGTGAGGTATTGTCATGGTAGATTACCAACATACTCTGTAATCTAGTGTGGTTTCTCATTAAAATGTCCACTAGATTCAGTATTCACAGTGTGATTAATTTATCTAAAAGGTTCAAAGAAAGCATCCTTCAGGTCTGCTGTCTTTTTTTGCCTTATGCAACAAGGTTAATCAACCTTCAAGCGGCTCGTTTCTTACGTGTGGGATTGTTTGATTCCTGGATCAAAGCGGCCTATTGATAATGCATTCAATGGTCCTCTCTCTGAAGAGTACATGTCTGAATAGACTAAAACAATACAAGACAGAGAGAGAGAGAAATAGAGAGAAAGAGAGAGAGA
>JACXGM010016912.1:0-20110 GCA_016801145.1 Umbra pygmaea
ATATCTACCTATTCGGAACCATGATAACAGGTCTTCTGCTGATGGGATTAGGCGTTGCCCTGGTTTATCGTGAAATTAAGAAGATGGTGACAGCTGTTCATTGCCCCACAGGGCTGCCCGTCATGATTGAAACAGTGGGCAGAGCCGTTTGCACTCAGACTGGGTCTATAGACCACAAGTTGGTTAACATCACGGAGAAACTTACAGCTTTGCAAAGGAAAGTGGATCGTTTTGCAGACCCAAATGGACCAAACTGACTCAAGAGGGACCAGACCCAAAGAAGTCAACACATCTTATCTATTTCGGCTCCCCCACCACTGGCCTTGGACAAGGCACAGTTGGATAACAAATTCTCCTGGACAGCGCTGCAGTGAAATGCTCTTTTTTTGTTCCCTCCCCCCATCACCAGACACCTGGTGGTGTGACTCTGTCTGGGACAGGACCAAGGCTGCCCCGTATCGACATCCTGCGGACTTGTCACTTTGGGACTGTTGCCAGACACAGAAAATCTCCAGGCCTACACACACACACAAACTCTCACCCATTTGTACAGATACACCTCCCATCCCCCCATTTCCTGCCTTCGCAGCTTCATACCCTCCAGCCTGATAGACAGGTCTATGGACAGCGCCTACGAAGGCTGCAGTTCTGGATGCGGGCTGTCTGTTTTGGCTGGTTTCCCTCATTTTCCCTTTTCCCACCCCCACCACCCCTGTTGCGAGTCTTGTTCAAAATGTGTACTGACTGTGCTAATGTTGCTGAGGTGTTTCTTTTCATGTTACCACACTGTACCCCCGAAGGGGCATAATATGGGGCTGCCTTTCTTTTTTTCCCCTCATCTTTCCTCATGTAATGCTGTTTTGTTTTTCAAATCTGTCTTCCTGTCCTGTCTACCCAATGTTTTGTTGTATGGATAGGTTGATGGCTAATTTCACTGGTACTTGTACTATGTGACAATAAAGTTGAAAGTTGAAAGTTGTAATACAGAGCTCTATGAAAAGCAAACACTAAAAAAGCAGTTTCCTAATGTTTGTTATTTCCACTGTCTCAAATAGATCCAACTAATCAAGACAAAAAGGCAACATAGGTACATTTCTTTGGCTTTTAATGTTTTGATTTACTGTATCTAATATTTATAATGAAAAATGCAATGTACAACAGTGTACTATTAACATGCCTGAGACAGACTTCTCTACAAGCGCTTGCCAACCCACAAGGACTCATTGCCAGTTATGATGCGTTTTCCTGTGAGCATCCCCAGTGGATACTAAAACATATGCTTCAGTTCTTTTTTAACCTCAGAGAGACCCACAGATTTTGTGTCAGACTGAATCGTGAAAATAGGTAGTCTTGGTTCTGTTTTATACTTCAAGGCTCTAATGTGGGCTGAAGCTGGCACAGCGAAGCTGGAATAGCTCCAACCCATGGCTGCCTTGAATGACTGACCTTGAGGGAGTGAGTGTACACTGCCAGCTGAATTCCCAGAACAGTAGTACTCTCTGTGGCACAGTGGGTACTGAAAAAGGTCAGACATCAATGGGAAGTTTGATTACAACCACCTTTAAACCACTCCGCATGAAGTATATCTAAATAAATCAAGGGTGAAATCCTATTTTTTATTGTCCGTTCAAGAAGTATTTGGGGTTGTAGGAGTAGATGACAGTAATCATGTGTAAGACCATGTAGTAGCCTTTATTCAAATGGTATTCTGTAAATCAGGGTCTCTTTGTTTAGAAATATTTAGAAGTGCCTGTTGAAATGTATATAAAAGTATATATATATATATATATGCCATAATGTTCTTTATTATTTTGAAAAGGCCATATTAATCTAAAGATAAAAGATATTTATTTTGCAAAACTAATGCTATAAATGTTATGTTATCTCAGAAGCTGTATGGTGTTTAATTATGGGGTTGCAGAAAGGCAAGTGTGAAACAGACTTGTTTATCTGTGAGAGGTTAATAATGTGTATGGCTGTTTAGGCTTAGCTGACCTTAAAGGCCATTTTGTGACATCTTTATCATCAGATAAGAGAGGAGTAACAGGGAAAGAGACATTTTGGGCAAGGAAGATACATCGGTTAAATTTCAGGTACAAACAATGGATAAGGAGAGGACTATAAGGATTTTGGAGGTTATCAGCAGAGCAGGGAAATGTTTCGGGGAGACCGGTTTCTGGTGCTAGAGGATTAAAATAAGATTTGAAAAAGGAGGGTGGGGAGTATTGCTGTGTGTTTAAAAAATCATCCAATCAGAGGACTGTAGTAGATTATGTCATTTGAGATCAAATGTTTGGTTGCCATGTTTTTCCATTGATTTTCCATATAAATAAACCGGCCTCATTTGGAAACAGATGAAGCCTTGCTCTCTTTTCACCATGCACTCTCATTCTATTTTCAATGAATTAGACATGAAAAGGTGCCACTATATCATTAGAGATAGACTCAGCATAGACTTAAATGTTGAAACTGTGTTTGCATGTTTCTCTATCATGAGTTGGTAGGCAATTCCATGAGTGGAGCTCTATAAGAGATTGCCATTCCTCCAGCTAATTGTTAAACAATTCTAGGAACAGTAAAGAGGCCTGCATCGTGTAACCGTAGCGTACCCATATTTGGTAGCTCCAAGTCCGACAGAGAAGTAGGGGAAAGACAATGTAGTGCTTTGTTGGTTAACAGTGAAACCTTGAAAAGAGGAAAAGACAGTAAAGAGACTAGAACTGGGCTAACATGATCAAATGTTTAAGTTCTTATGAAAAAGGTGAATGGTATGGCACTGTTCAAGGAACCACCCATGCTGGCTTTGCCTAGGATCCTCTCTGCTCGGATATCTAACAACACATATATTTTTAGGTTAGCTTTAATTTGATTTTTCTCCTTGTTTGTGTTGTATTTTAAATGTGTTTGTTCTATTATGTAAAGACCTGACGAAGATCTCTGTAGATCGATACGTTGTCGTTTTAGTCAAATAAAGATACGTGTTGGAGCATACACATGTGTGCGGGTTCCTCTTCGTTTATCTATTATGTTAGGCGCCTTGAGAAGCTGTTTTAAAGGCGCTATATAAAAATACAGTTATTATTATATTATTATTATATCAGAGCTCCAAAGCAACTTGAGTGCTGAGTCACTGGCCTGGTCCTATTGCTCCATGATGCTCTAAGCTTGTGAGAAAGGAATACACTGTGGACAATACTTCTCTGTATGCTGTCTGTTGGTGTCCCTTTGGTGGTGTGTTTGGGTCTGATCCATACCTGTTTTGCCTTGCCTGAAACGTTCTTTGTGCAGGGCCATGTCCCCAGATTTAAAATATGTAGGTACTAGACCTAAAAGTACACCATTCTAATGTTTCAGATGTCATGGTGATCCTTGGAGGACCCAAACCTTGGAACGTACCTCAGAATCACTAAACAGTAGTTTGTAGCATATAAAATAATCTGATTCTGGAGAAGCCTGAGATTTACTACTGGCTAGCGATATCTGTATAACGTGCACTTTCATAGTCACATTCACCACAAACCATACAAATTCAGTTGTATACATCAATGTTAATGAAGATAGCTTGCTACCTAGATCAACTGAGGTAGGCAGAATGTTTCTTTTTCTTTTTCAGCATAATAAAGTAGAACAGTATTGCTTTCTGCACATTGCAAAATAAGTTCTCTTGTTGAGTAGGTAATATATTTTAATTTAGCACAAATTTAACTTGCTTGTTGCTCATTTTTAAGTTGAACTGGGTAATTGGCCAGCTAGCTGGTAAGGTGTCTAAAAACAAGATTCTGTGTGTCACACATTGCTAACTGATTGCTGAATAGGCAAACAGTGTCAGTTTGGGAATCATATTTATCTTCCTTGGCCTAAAGTTACACTTGGAATAAACCATTTATTAGAAGGGCTGGAACAGGGCCCTTTCATATCTAAAGATTATATTTTAGAGAATGTGCCTGCTCATCGTGTTCAATTCCTTTCACTCCATATTTAAATATGGTCTTTATCAGGTCAATTACATGTCTACACAACAGAATTTGAAAATATGGAAATGTGTTGGGATACAAAATGATGCATTGTTACGCTCTGCAGGGGTCTCCTGCTGGCACATGCTATTACACACTCCTTACCATCTTGTACTTGGCTAAGCACTGCCCCAGCACCACATTACTGGCATCTGTATATAGTTTGAATGGTAAAGCAGCAGCAAGAATAGTATCCTGGAATAGCTTCTCTTTTAGAGTAACAAAGGCTTGCTCACATTGATCACTCTACAGGCTAGAGGTCAGCAGATTAATCGGCCTGGCCGGTAAATTAGGGCCAATTATGAGTTTTATAAATAATCAGTGCTTTTGTACACTTTTTTTGTGGAGGCACATCCTCTAATTAGATAGACAGTCATAAGGAGACTGCATGACAGACAGACCATCTGTTGCACTCTTAGGCATCAAAAACAACTAGTCTGCAGAGGAGCTAGGGTAAGTTCTTAGCTACAGTAGCATGAACATGGTGTATATTTGGCTACTATTTTAATGTCATAGTAAGTCAGGTTTGCTGAATTTTTCCGAGAGATCTGCTCCCATTTTCTTTATCGACCAACATTTGACCCCCCATGAGTCCGGCAAAAGAAGGATTAAAAAGTCCATTAGCGAACAATGTACAAGCATTGCGCAAATTACTTTTATATTTAGCTAAATTCAATTTAGCAGCCAATAATAATAGGAACATTCTTACAGTACTTGTAATTCAGTCATACGCAGCAGAGTTTGCAGGGAAGAGATCGAACGCAAGGTCTGTCTGCAACAGGAAATGAATGTGTGTGTAGTGTCCGTGAGTGTACCTTGTGTTTTCAAACAGTCTGTCAGATTTCAGACGTGTATGAGCTATCAGGTAACGTTTACAGTTGGGAAAATCTCTGACTGCAGTGCACACACACAGCTGTGCGAGAGAATACATATTTAATTGAGTTAGACTTATTCCCATGTTGCTCAGTATCTGAATTATTATATTTACATAAAATAGAGAACAATCATGCCAAGTAGGCACAAAGATTCGGAAACCAAGTCACTCAGGCTGGATTTTTGTAATTATAAAAAAAACTTTATTCACGACGCGTTTCGGCTTGCGGAAAGAAGGCGCAAGCCGAAACGCGTCGTGAATAAAGGTTTTTTTATAAATACAAAAATCCAGCCTGAGTGACTTGGTTCTGAATCTTTGTGCCTACTTGGCATGATTGTTCTCTATTTTATCTAATTGACCTCCCTTCCAAGAGCACCGTTGGTAACATAATAGTATTGAATACCTTGACGCGCTCCTGCTACCCTGTCTTCAGTCTATTATATTTACATGCCTGGTTGTGTTTGAATATTGGTTAGATTTTAAACAGCAACTGCCAGAGATGATCAGGGGAGAAACTGAGTTGAAATCCTATTGACGGCCATTGATCATGTGTAGACCATACATTGTCAATGGGGCACACGGTGCACCCTGGGAAGAATTCCACAAGGCGTGAACTCCTTCAAGGAGTGAATGGGAGTTAATAAGATGCTAGTGCAAAAAAATGATTTAATCATGACTTACGAAAATTGTAAGCTTAATATTACACACATTTTTCTAGGATATCAGGTAACAAACGTGTTCGGGGGTCGGAAGGTTGTCGGTTTGACTCCCGACTGTGCCAAATGTCGTTGTGTGTTTGGACAAGGCACTTTACCCTACGTTGCTCCGGGGGTATTCCATCGGCAGGGACTAGGAAACTGGTGAGGATTAAGGGCAAGATGGAAGGAGTGAAATCCTTGGCAATTCTACAGCAAGACAGCTGAGACTGGGGTGGAGGTTCACCTTTCCAGGATAATGACCCCACACAGCCAAAACTACACTGGTGGGGTTTAACACCAAAAACGTCTTAGAATGGCCCAGTCAAAGCCCAGATCTCAATCTGATTAGGAATCTCTTGAAGGATTCGAAAATTGCTGTTCACCAATGGTCTCCATCCAACCTGACAGAGCTTATGCAATTTTACCATGAAGAATGGTCTAAAATTACAGGTTCCAGATGTGCAAAGCTGGTAGAGACTTACCCAAAAAGACTCACAGCTGTAAGTGCAGCCAAGGGCATATTGAATGAGGGGGTGAACACTTATGTAACCAACAAATGTCAGTTTTTAGTTTTCTATTTAACTATTGCACATTCAAAGTGTTTGTTACAGTTTGCTGTGCAAAACAAATGTTTAAAATCCCAATGCTATTTCATTTCAAGTTGTCACATTACAAAATGTAAAAACTTCCAAGAGGAGGTCAGCACTTATGCAAGGCAGTGTATACCAGTATATGGCATTCATTCTTCACTGCCAGAATGGGCTTATCAGCAATGTTTTTGCTGAGGTACAAGTGCTGAAAGAGAGATTAGCCACATACATTTGCGGATGTTCAACAGTTTGGGCTCCAATCACGTATGACACCTTCGGTGAAAGCTAAGATTCAGAGTGGGAGCTAGAGTGATGTTCTTTTGTAGTTGTGCATTTATTAACACATCTTGTTATGTAAATGATTGCTGTGACAAGATGGTGGGAGCCACGGAATTAAAATAATGGTGTTTAGAATTGGTAGAGTCTCTGTTTCATTTGCTTTAGGAGGTTCAGACACTATGCAATACATATTTAGGAATTGCATAATTTTATTTTTTTATTTTTTACTGAAAGCCTTATTGAAACCTAGGTCATTCATAAGTATGCCCTGGAAACACAATCACAAAGAAATGGGACGCAACATATATAGACATACTGAACACAGTTGGTTAACGCAAACACATTCATCACTATTTTTAGCCCCCACTGTCCCACATTTTAGTCCGGAAGTGTAGTATATTGTCTATAATATATGCACAATCTAAGTAGAATGATCATCTTTACGTAGTTAGCTTGACAAATTCCCAACAAATGTGTGACATATGGTTTGCTAACATAGGGGAAGTCCCATTGACAGAGGTGTCAATCAAACTTGAGATATAGGGGGACATCTAATGAGTTTGCAGAGCAAGCACAAGTTCTAAACACAGAAGAACAAGAGAAAATACAAACCTAGACACCTCAGAGAAATAAACGAGTGTTTATAAAAAGGTGTGGTTCCGAGCATGGACCTGTTTTAGCTCTAGGACGTCTAAATTCACATTCTTTAGAACTTAGAGGCCTAAATAATTCTAAATATTGCCTAAAATTGCGGAAGGCGTCTTTAACATAAAGACAACAGATCAAAACAAATAAAAGCACCGCCTACTGACCAATCAAGTGTTGACTAAAAACGTTGGAACATTCTTAAAAGACCCTGTGGAGTAAGATATGCAGATAGTCACTTTGTGACTTTATAAGTTTAGAAAACCCTCTGCAAAAAGGTTTATTATGGCTGCCTCTGCTTGAGTTGATGGGCATAAACCATTTCAATTTTAATATTGTTAACTGTTCGCTAGTTCTACAATTACATATTAAATCTTATCCAGAATGAGTTACAAGTGCATACAGTATATTTTTGTAAAGCCATGTGAAACCACTGAATAGTAATGCATTCTTATCAATTAATTAGTTGTCATTATACAAATAATACAGTGAGGGGAAAAAATATTTGATCCCCTGCTGATTATATAAGTTTGCACAGACAAAGAAATGATCAGTCCGTCATTTTAATGGTATGTTTATTTGAACAGTGAGAGACAAAAATTTACCAAAAAAAAATCCAGAAAAACACATTTTAAAAAGTTTAAATTGATTTGCATTACAATGAGTGAAATACATGTGAGTATTTGACCCCTTTGCAAAACATGACTTTGTACTTGGTGGCAAAACCCTTGTTGGCAATCACAGAGGTCCGACGTTTCTTGTAGTTGGCCACAGTGTGCTCACATCTCAGGAGGGATTTTGTCCCACTCTTCTTTGCAGATCCTCTCCAAGTCATCAAGGTTTCGAGGCTGAGATTTGGCAACTCAAACCTTCAGCTTCATCCGCAGATTGTCTATGCGATTAAGGTCTGGAGACTGGCTAGGCCACTCCAGGACCTTAATGTGCTTCTTCTTGAGCCACTCCTTTCTTGCCTTGGCAGTGTGTTTTGAGTCATTGTCATGCTGAAATACCCATCCACAACCCATTTTCAATGCCCTGTCTGAGAGAAGGAGGTTCTCACCCAAGATTTGACAGTACATGGCCCCGTCCAGCGTCCTTTTGATGCAGTGAAGTTGTCGTGTCCCCTTAGCAGAAAAACACCCCCAAAGCATAATGTTTCCAACTCCATGTTTGACTATTACTATTAGTAGATTATTTTTTATATTCCTCAGATTTCTCCAAAATGATTGTTTGGAGCACTGGTAGACAGTGGAAGGCAAAATAAAGAAACTAAGTCATAGCTATTTATTTACACTATTTGCTTAAGTGGATGTAAATAAAACAAACATCCAACATGACAGCAGTTCTGGTTATCAATTTTATATGAGCTAACTACAGTACCATTGTAATCAGCTAACATATCACTATGTCAGCCAGCACGCACACAACCACTCCCACAACCAAGCCACTTGAGGTGAATCTAGCAAAAATAAGCTAATGTTTTGCAAATAGTGTGTACCTACTGTTACGGGCACTGTCCACTTGCCTTTTGGATTTTCGCATGCTTAGGCTTAATTCACTTAGTTCGCTGGTCGCTTGTGGGTGTGAATGTTTAGCTGTTCCAAAAAAGGTGTAAAATGCAGGAAGGTACTGGCTAGCTCTCACATATAGCAATGTAGTATGCTGTCAATTCACTTTTGTTGATGATTATATGAATGAAAAGTGATTGTTCTAGAAATGATTCTATATCTAGGTGGGATTATACGACTTCCCGCTCATAATCCACATTTATGGAGGGAATAATTACATAAGGATTTACACAAAGATCTCCATTGCAAACATGAATAACAAATGGAAGATGCTGGAATGATGTTGCATGGACATTACTGCTTCACAGAAGATGACAAACAGCCAAGTTCACAAGCTAGCAACATAATTACCAAGTTAAGATTTGATAGCTAGCAGCTGTTTATATTAATGTGCATTGTTGGGCTACATAAAACCCACTGAGGTAGGCTACACCAACAGCCTTGGCCACTTTTACCAATGACACATTTTTTAAATTTGTCTCCGTATATGTTAAAGATATATACCGCAATATTACGCAATTTTTGACAATTTGTAGAATTATTTAGGCTTCTAGTTTCTAAAGAATGTGACCCTGCTCGGGACTTACTGTACAGTTACTGTAATTATTTTTCCCTGAAGTGTCTAGGTTCATATTTTCTCACTTCTTCTACTGGGTCTAGAGGTTGTGCTTACCCTGGAAAGGTCACTGTGTAGCTCTAGTTTGATTGACAGCTCTGTCAACAGGACTTCCTCTACGTTGGCACAGAGTACGTCATACAATTGTTGGGAATCGCGGACTGTATCTTTAACAGACACCTCAATTATTATATTTTTATCAGTGTTGGTTGTAGATAACAATCACATGATAACTTATCACAGGGATGATGCAGACAGGATGAACAGACACACCTTTTATGATTGGCTGTCACCCAACCCTGACTACGGACATTTGCATAAAATAGGATGGATCCTATCTTTCTGAGCCTCTTACTGCAGCTTTGCATCACACTGCATGCACTGTCACGTGACCCAATTGAAAATGATTGGGAGGCGAACTATGTCTTTAAAACGTAAATGAGTGGACAGTGCTTGTTAGTGAAGCCGGCTAATGAAAATATATCCTGGGCATGTTGAACTTGCTTCGTATTATATACCTGATCTATATAAACATATAAAGAGTACTACAGTAGTCTACAGGTCTTCAATATAGAGGTCCATCCAACTCACATTTTATCCTGCATGCATTTGATATACTTCCTTTGTGTGGAACAAAGCACTGCATAGTGTTATTATTATCATTATCCAATGCATATAATTTATTTCAGACTTTTTAAAGCTTTTTACAGTTTGTAAAGCATTTTTTAAGCTGCTCACTTGAAAGAGAAACGTGTTCTGTTGTTACTTATTGACTACTAATAGAACCTTTAACATACTTCAATCAACTTTTCCTTAAATATGTCATGCATAATGTGCCACATTTGAATAATTTGCCTATGCACAATAACACTAATGGCACATATTTACGTATTCTCAAATGTAAGTGTTCTGAAATAATTCAGTACTGTCTGAACAGCTACATATTTCCAATAAATCAATTATATAAGGGCAAAATCAACTATGAAGAATACATAGTGAAACAAAATTATGTGTTCACTGTGCATTAACATGAATGCAATACATTTTGCTGCCAAAGTTAAAGGAAGCGTTTCTCATATGCAGTAACCCTTGAGTCCAAGCACCCCTGACTGAAGTACCAGTTCAGGGCAGGCTCAATGTGGGCAAAGTCAAAGGTTTGACCACATTTGCAGTGTGTAGTTCAAGGCCGTGCTCAATCTTGTCAGAGTCATATGTTTGAGTCTGCCCACGGTTGAACCTGCCCACCATTTTTGTTTGTTCGAGGTTTGACAGTCACACACAAGGCACACATCGAATACAAATGTACAGTATTTTATTTTTAAAGATTGTAGGAAAAATCTTGTTGTACGGGTTAGGAGATGGGAAGGGTTCAGGTTAAATGTGTTTGGCTCCACCCACATTGAGCCTAACCCTGAACTGCACACTTCAGTCAGGGGCTTCTCAATGTGTCACGGTCGCCACCTCCTGCTGTGCCTGAGGAAGCGGACCTGCCAGACTCATTTTGTGTTTTGTGTCAGGTTCTGTTTTTCCCTGACTTTTAGTCACCTCACTGTAACACATGTTTTATTTTCACCAATAGATCACACTCAATCAGCCACAGCTGCATCGCCTCATTATGTATATCTATTGTAAGTTATGTTTGTGTAATTTCTTTTTGCCCATCTTGGCTACTTTATTTTGTACTGTGTTTTCGTATCAAAACATTGTTTAATTTATTTAAATCCCTTCACATTTGTCTCCGCTCCTTCCCACACATTGAGTGTGCCATCTAAATGTTTTGTGGGTTCTGTGTGAGGTATAATGAGTCTTTTGCCATTTGTTTCAGTAAAAGTATACTTAATAAATAATAGTATACTTTATTTAATAATCTTAGATTGTTTGTGTTTGGCTGTATGTAAAGCACTTTGTCCAACGTGTGTTGTTTTTAAATGTGCTATACAATAAATGTGATTGATTGATTGATTGATTGATTGATTGATTGATTGATTGAGAGTAGGTAGTGAAGAACATAAATTAATGTTTGTAACAATAAAGTGTGGCTTCAGAAGGGGCCAGTGTGAGATATCTACCAATTCTGGATTTAGAAATTTGATTGTCATTATTGACCAGCCCAGCACATTTGTCAAATTGCGAAATTGTACTCCACACGTGCGCAGAAATACAAAGAAAGACACATGCTCTCCCACCATACAATTTGTGTCAGTAACATGACTCTGCAGGGCTCCAGCTTCTGTGAAATGACAGAAATGTATTCACTGAGAGATGGGTTAAAAGCAGCTGTTTGAGGATGATGGAAGGTCATGTCGTACACTAGGGTGCCCCTATAGATTGCAGCAGAGATTGACACCAGGTGAACATTCTCCCTACGACAGTCCTAATTGTTACTTTTGTAATATAACATATTATATATATTATAGTTTAGCCTTGGCTGTAACATAATGCTGTTACATTATTTTACATTAATTATCACTATGTACCAGCCCTAAATCACATGAAATTCGTTCTGAGGGAACTATTTTGTAAAACCGAAATATGTGAAATATGAACGTATAAGAGGGTCAATTACGTTTGTCGTGAACTAACGTAAAAAACCCTAAATATGTTGGCATATAACGTAATTCAGGTTTTTAAAATAGTTTCCTGAGAACGTAATTTGGGAGAAATTCTGAGATGTACGGTTGCTATGTACAAACATAGTGTAGCTGTTTATTATACTTAATGATATCATACATGGTACAATATTTGCAATGGTATGTAATGAAACCTTTATTTAGTTAACCTTTATAGGAAAGGCTCATTGAGGTTTATGTAGTGTTTTAAGTGCTTCCTGGCCAAGATAGGCAATAATATGGCCCAGTTATGTTTTCATTTTAATTGCCATGAATACTGTATGGTAGAACCCAGGGCACTGTGTGGAAATGTAGATAATTGTAAAGTGTGGCAAATTGTCATGGTTTTTCAAAGCATTGTTCTTATTTATGTGATAGAAATTAATATGTACATAATACACCACAATGTCAAGTTGTTTACCTTCACTTATTTCTTTTTATTTCTTCTTAAGAATGTAATGGTGTGTTCACATTGCTGGCTCTATTATTTTCCTTTGTGTCATCTTATAGTATTTTTGGACCGTAAGGACAAATGCCTTTTCTATGGAAGAATACCATCTATTCTCAGATACAAATATCTGTGCTGTCGATATGAAGAGAGGTTATTAGAAAACGCTTTCTATCAGTGCTTAACAGCTGGCTACTACTGTGAAGCTCCATCCATAACTTTCCACACTGCTGTTATCTCTAATGAAACACTCACCAGAGAGCTGTGCAGCAGCTGACACCATGCAGGATCACTGTGAATGTACGTGTCAGCGCAATCATTGTGTTATCACTGCCCAGGTGACACCCCACGAACCCGGTCACAGTGTAGGTCAGAGTAAAGCTACACCGTGTTTCAGTGTCAAAGAAGGCTCAAAATGGTCTGTCGAGATGTATGATAATGTCCCGTTGACACTCCAAGTGTCATTCTTATGAAGGTATGAAGGCAGGTTTTTGTTGTTGAGATTCTCAGTGTTGCTTTTTGTAACATTAGAAGCACATGTTCTAGTAGCTACCATAGACATGTTGATCTCTAATTTAACATTATTCAAATGGTTCCTCCAAAGATAGAAAGTGGTTGTTGTGACCCACTCAGTGGAAATGTGATTGTTGAATCCCGTCCGACCCTCTCATTATGTCCACCGGAGCATCTAAGCCAAGGCTCTGTCTCCAGTAGCGTAAGGGTATTGGGGGTTGGGTTTGTCAGACGTGGAGTGGGCCACTCCTGGGACTGCACTTCTCCATCTGAAGCTGTACCACATTATTCATTGCCTTTTTTAACACATAAACAAGAAGACAGTGAAAGCTTAGAAGTCTATTTTATCATAGTCTCAATGGGAATCGTAAATCGTCAAATTGCATATATTTTCTCCTAATTGGGTTTCTTCCCTACTTTTGATGCTTTTGATCTTGTCATAATATTCTGGCAGAGCAGTGGTTGGTATCATCCTATGCTCTGTATATTTCATCACACATTCACAGCACAGTGGTTTAAACATGTATGCTGACAGACTTTTCTCATGTGACAAGAGAAAGTAAAGCTTCAAACTCAGGCCAGTGTTTGTCAGCCCGCTTACCATCCGCGATCAACTAAAAATCCCACTATTTAACTCTTAATAGACTCACAACTGCCCCTTGCTTTCAAGTTGGCACAGTAAGAGCTCCTACTGTATCATACTTTGACATCCATTATATAGCCAAAAGTATGTGGACACTCTTACTACTGGTGGAGGAGAGATAGTGGTCTGGGCTGTTTTCATGGTTTGGGCTAGGCCCATTAAGCCCCATAGTACATCTTAATGCTACAGGATACAAAGACATTTTAGAAAATTGTGTGCTTCCAAATTTGTGATGCTAGGGGAAGGCCCTTTATTGTTCAGAATGACTGTGGCCATGTGCACAAAGCGGGTTCTGGACAGCTGTCCATGTAATTTTGGCTATATAAGCCTATTTCCCATTGACCACATCAAACCGCACTGTTCTCCTCCACGCCAACACAGACTGGTCGAGTAGAGTGGGGGTTGTGTTACCACAACCAATCTGAGAATGGTTTGCACATTGTAAGATTTTGTGATTGACAGCGGGAGAGAGAATTGGGTCTATTATACAACACCAATAGAGAGAGGAAATCAATTGTATGCCTCAACAATTAACAGAAAATAGAAATTAAAAGTTTGGTAGAAATACAATACCAGGCAACTTGTAAGTCTGAACAACTGTTTACATAGACAAGTATTTCAGTTTAATAGGGGTGTACAATTTCGCTGGTGAGAATGCTACTTCCTCTTTCAGAGACACACATAAAAATACAGCTAAAAAACAATTTCTTGATATTTAAAGAATATGAAAAAACGATAAATATAAGATAATCATAGATAAAATAAGAAATAAAAGGATTACAATCATTGTACCATTTCTATTTTAATGTAATTATGGTATAAGTGCATAATGGAAATGTAATGTAGAATCCTCAAGGAAATGTGTCAATTAAATTAAAGTAACCAACGAACATTGGCTGTTGAGTTTCTCAATTCGTAACCCCACCCTCTACTCAGATATAGAATGGAACAGTACACTTCCCAGCGGGATGGTTATAAATAGAAACACCATCGAATCATGATGGGTGCGGACTGGCGCGGTATCGTACTCTAAAAGGAAAGAGCCAATAGTGTATGATGACTTACCATAATTGTGTTTAACAAAGTAATTCTAAACCAATATAACTCCTGTGATATAGGATCCCCTTGGCACCAAAGCTGATTCTTGTCAAAGACAAATTTGGGTTTCTGGAATACGATGAAACCTCAATTCAAACACATACAATATATATCTTCTTCTAAACTATTTTCCTGGTCTGGCTACTGCAGAAGCTCTAAGCAGTTTGACTACTATTCAGTCAGATGTAATGAATTCATGCTGTTGTATGCATTTTATCTAGGTAAAAACATTAAAATAGTGAAAGCTGATATTTTCAATGGGTATAAGAATTTTTCTTTACCTGGTGGCTGAAACTACATGGTAAATAGGTGTAGGAAGGAGAGACTAAGGAGACAGCTCTTTAAGGAGAGAAAGGACACAGAGAGTCGGCCAAGCTGGAGGGCATTTGTGGTCTGGAGTCAGGAACTTTGAACACTACACCAATGTCTGGCTCCAATTTCTGACATTTGGACCTATGTAAAAGTAAAAATTCCCAGGGATAGCATATTGATCTAATGATGTAAATAGCCTGGGCCATTATGAAAACAATTGGGTACTACTTTAATTTTCTGTAACTTTATTTCAACAACCACAGGTATTACTGTGTAACTACAATAAAACAATGGTTTAACAGTATAGGTTATTACGTTAGTGGAAAAGTACTCTAATACAAATCATCCTCTTTGTTTAAATGTATTGTTAATCTGTTCTTCTCTTGTACATGTGTGGTATCTCCCAGAATTCCAGAACCTTAATAATCATACTTATTTTAAAAACACAAATTGTAATAACAGCCAACATATAACAGAGATCGCTACTGGGAAAGTGTAAGGGAGCTGTATACTCAGTGGAATTGGCGAGGAATTTTCTCAATCTGCAAACGTGAACATCCAGTCTACTTCACCCCACTGTCATGCTGTTTATTTAATGCTCTACATCCTGGCTGAAATACAACGAGGACAAAGAAGTTAAATTCCCTCCCATGGTCATTCCCAAAATACCCAAATCAAATTGATCGTTGTCCAGAGACATTGTGCACTGTGAGCAATTGATTGGGGACATAGTTATTTGGAAACAAAGAAGCTAAATAACAAGAATGATGACGATTATGCTTATGATTATTGTTTTGAGGGGGTTTGATACTTTTGCACTCCCTCTGTAAAGGAATTTTGTTTTGACATTATGCTGTGTGTTTAAAAAATAATAATAAAATAAGTTACATTATATATATATATATATATATATACACATATATATAGAAATACATTTCAAGTAGAATGTTGTATATTTTCTATAGCTTGGGTGGAAATATTATACCTAATTATACCTAGTGTAGCATTATGTGCAACAATAAAACGATGAGAGGGTACTACCTTTTCCTCTTGTATTCTTTATGTTTATATTCTTTATGTGCCAGAGTTTGATGTAGACCCCAACACTCTGGACCACATGTTCCCCCAGCGACAAGGGTTCCAGCCAGGATCGGCTCTGGCAATTTTGCGACCCTAGGTGAGATTTCAGGATGGCCAAGACAAGCCGCCCACACAGCCTAATATCTTAGCTTGACATTATGTTTAAAAAATATGACATATCCCTGGCTTTTCAGATAGTGGTGTGATAGATTTGGTTCAGACTTCATATAGGTAGGAGGGGTTTTGATGATGTCCCACCTAGAGTATGTATTTTAATAGGCCAACAACTAAAGAGTTATAGAAAATATACAGGTTAGAGTTTCATGTAAACTACACTAAAGATTATCCAAAAAGTGTTCTCTAAAAATAGAAAAGGTTCTACCGAGAACTGTTTTCATCTGAACAACCCCTTTTGGAAGACATGGGTTCTTTGCTAATCAAACTATCATAACCTTTTGTATTCAAAGAACCACTTATAAAAGAAAGGGTTCTTAGCCGATTGTCTAGAAGTCAAGACCTATTCTTTGAAAGACTGGAATGGTTCTAAATCTGAGTATTCCCTCATCTACATAAACACACCTTGATGGGGTTAACTGTTCCAATGTTTTAATATTTTTTATAGAGTTGGTGCAATGATTGTCTTTCAAATTAATCTATCTTATGAAACGTGTGCAGTGATATCTGCAATTTGATTGGCTAAAATTGCATTCCAAGCCTATGACAATTCTCTGAAATCCGCATGTATAATTTTGCCTAATCACTCAAGTGCTCTATTTTGTAATCATAAAGTATCACTACGCCAACCTGAGGAGCTGAACAAAATAAAATGATGGCAGACAATTCCTCTCGCTTGAAATTTCAAAACAAACGTCGAAATAAGACCATCTACAAAATAAAATTATTTTAATATTCACTTACCACAAGAAGATTGTCACTGATGCAGACATGCTAACCAGCCACAGATTTTAAGTAATCTACAATTTTTTGTAATAGCCTTTTAGGGATCAGCGTGGATTAGAATGAATGTAAAAGGTGGATTAGAATGCTCACAACTTCAGATTTTACTCTGCATATACATGTCTGACATTTAAAGAAAGCTTAGAAACACACACATTTAGCTAAAATATTCGATATACAATAGATATGACAACAATAAAAAACCACATAATAAGCTATTACATCCATGACTCAGCTAATACATCCACGTCTGACAAAGAAATATGTACTTACAGTCAGCTTTCGTTCTCTGATTCGTCATCCAAAGGGTCCCAGCAATTATTTTGCATTGTTTTTTCATTGGTATAATCCATTTGTTATATGATAATGATCAAAATCTCAATTGAACTATACCACGAACTGCATTGTTTACAAATTATCACAAACTATTTCCGGACATTCGACCTTCAAAACAATGTTCCAAACGCTGAATACTATCTGATTCCGAATCCCCAGGCTATCTAGATGTTCACAGACATCTGATCCATCTTTCTACACTCCAGGAAAGCATAATTACATAACTTTGTCTGACATAGGCTGCACCTTTTCACATCTGAGTCGTGCTAATTCATCAGGCTTTTCAGGCATGTTTGATTGATTCTTGTGAGACAAACTACAAGCATGCGTACCCGGCACACACTACAGAAATGTATGCAGTCTTCGCCGGCTGGTGTTCCAGATGCAAAACATATTTGTTTTTCAACTTTGTTGATTTTAAGGCTTTTATAAAATGAAGATTGACTCTGGAAGTTACAGTACCAAAGCTTCGAAGCACAGAGGAGATGTTTTTGGAAAAGTAAGATCCAGTTTTAGTGAGTAAAATAAGTTATCTCATTCTAATCCAGCTGTTTACATTTGTAGTTAATATTCTGAATGGCCTTTGTATAATTGTAGATTTATCTGTGATTGAAAATCCACAACCACTTGGCTTTTGTTTAGCCTTTGTCATTGTTTATTTTGATTGGCTTGGAAACATTTGAACAATGAACATTGGAATGCTGTGGTCTGTTTTCACATTAGAGTCATTATTATTATTTATTTATTATTGTAAGTGTTCAAAGTAGAGAAACTAGCATGTGATAATATGAAACATGAGTTCTAATTTCAAACTAGGTCGTTGCTGGTTGCTAACTTGGCCATTTGTATGAATGTGCGTTTTGTAAGAAAATAACCTTTTTTGTAACCATTTCATGTTTTTATAGTTACTTATATGAAAATTATTAATGAGGATACTTGGGGACAGTTGGGCCCAATCGTGAAGGGCACAATGTCAGACCTATGTTGTCCGCCCTTGGGGGACATGATTAGAATGTTTCCAGGACCCGATTTCAATATGTTTTTTTATTTGCATTTGATGATTGATTAGATGATGTAAAAAAAACGTATGTATTTTCTTTTTCATCTTGTGCCAGATTCACTGTGTACACTTATTCAAAATTATTTTTACAAATCCACAAATTTCAAAGTATTTCCTTTAAAAAAAAAATTAAGCATATGTTTCTCTTTTCTTCAGGTAACAAGAGGTTAACCTTGGGTATGTTTTTCAGGCAGAATTTCACAATCAGAGCCCAATCCTTAAGAGGATAGAGTATTTTCCATGACGAAGCGATAGCTAGCTAGTGGCTGTCCTGTCAATACACTGGTGGCTGGCTCGTTAGCCTAATTGTCTTACCTACAGTACCCCTCACATTACACACCCTGGGTTTTCCAGAGCCCTCTACCTCCACCCCTTGGACAGAGTAAAGAACAGACTCCCTAACACAAACACTACTAGTAGACATTACACCTGATACAAATTTACGGGACAGTTGGATTTCCTTGACTAGTTATGGGGCTTATCTAGCCTGATTCAAGGACTGGAACCTGGCAAGGGCTTATCCATAAAAGTCCTGTGTGTTGACATACCACACATTATGGGTTGGGTTGTTTATCCATCTATCCCTAGACCCCTTTTTTCATATTTATAATATCAAGAAATAGCGTACAGTTTTGACAGCTTTGTTATAAGCGGGTCTCTGAAAGAGGAATTTCAGTAGCCTACCATTCTCACCAGTGAAATTAAGATGAAATACTTCCCTATGTAAAGAGTTGTTTGAATCAGTTGCCTGCTATTATTGTTCTGCCCATTGTTTTATTCATATTTTCTACAAAGTTTTGAGGCACACTAGCCTACAATTGTTTTCTTACACATTGTTAGTAGGTTGGATGATCTCTCTCCTGCTGCCACTGAAATTTGTGCAAATCATCCTAATAATGATTAGCCGCATCACCAGACATTGAAAACACTCAGGGCTCAGATGTGCCGGGGCTAGGGGCATTACATGTGTTTATATTTTATGTGGGCTAGTACATTTTTTGTAATAACAGTGCAAATTAAATTAAGTGCATGTTTCTGATGACGAATGCTATAAGTACAAAAAACAATCTATTTTATTTCTATATAATGTTTAATTTCTTAAACGTGACTGAAATGAATCCCGCAATTTGACAGCGCACAACTGTGTCAAGTGAACAGTTTATAAAAGATTTAGAGATAAACACTGACTGTCACAGTTAGGTTGGCTGTAGTGAAGGAGGGATACCAAGCAGGCAGTAGTTGGTGGTGTACTATCCTACTCTGGGACAGTGTGACACTGACATTCTCAAACCTTATAATGGACGTCGCAATGAGTTAATTTTTCCAAGGTAAAGAACAACAGTGTAAGGTGCTTAAACCACATGCAAACAACAGCATAGGCAAAAATTGTATTTACTAGTAGAAATTATTTTTTGCATTTATAATAACATGCTAAATTAATTAATTTTGTTTTTTCATCTTTACATTGATGGGTGCTGTTTTTGCCCCTAACTAGCCTATGACAATCTGCTAATGGGGCACTGGGAAGAGATTACGATGTTTAAAAAGAATCACACTTTTTTTATTTTAACCTCCATCTTGAATGTAAAAATAGCATTTTCTTACCGGACTTTTAAATCTACTCATAAATAAATGAAAAACCGAGTGTATTTTCCATGCACTTCTGAACTAAAGACGGATGTAAAAAGTGTCCAAAAGCTTAACAATTTCGGCATATACGTCATCCTTATGAAACAGAGATCTTAAAAATGTGCAAGATTAACAATTTTAA
>JACXGM010016913.1:0-10987 GCA_016801145.1 Umbra pygmaea
CTATGGTGGCCTCATGGTGGAGGTGAGCAAGCTATCAATATAAAGGGAGTTCTGTACCAATACAGCATCTTTTAGCCTGGATAACCTTTTTTACTGTTATTGTCAGTAAAAAGAATGAAACATTATATTGTTATGTTTTGTGCTTTACTGGTAAACAATTAAGGTGTAAATTAAAGGTTTTGGGTTTACTGTATTCTGTGGATGTTGAAATGGATTTAAAAAAATATGGTATCGAAAAAAGTATCGTTAAGGAACCGGTATCGAAACTGAGGTATCGAATTTGGCACCGGATCAAAAGATTTTGAACGATGCCCAGCCCTAAGTGGAACACAGTACACTTAATGCTCGTTAAGAGGTTTCATTTCATAAAGCAGTGGAACACAGTACACTTAATGCTCGTTAAGAGGTTTCATTTCATAATACAGTGGAACACAGTACACTTATTGCTCGTTAAGAGGTTTCATTTCATAAAGCAGTGGAACACAGTACACTTAATGCTTGTTAAGAGGTTTCATTTCATAAAGCAGTGGGACACAGTGCACTTAATGCTTGTTAAGAGGTTTCATTTCTTCACGTCTTAACACCAAGTTTCCCAATAATGTTATCTCATAAAGTAAAATCATTTTTTAACATTCACTCACCACAAAATCATTGTCGCCACCAGCCACAGGATTTAAGTAATTTAATTTGTTTTGCAATAAAGTACTATTTCGTGACAAAGCGATAGCTAGCTATTTAGTGGTGGCTGCGTGTAGCTGTATAGTAGGTCAACATACTAGCCATCTTAGCCTTCTTGTCTTATACCATGACCAAGGATGTCACAGGAATCCCCGGGCACAGAACACAACTCCACATTTAGGGCCCACCGCAAAAAAATATGACATTGCAAAATTGGGCCCCCCTCAGGACTTGGCCCGGGACAACAATCCCAGTTGTCCCCCCGTCAGCGTCCCTGACCGTGACTAGTAGTATACTGTACACTACACAATTCTAACTCTGATTAAGCTGTCCCAAATTAATTTTTGAGGTCTGTGACAACTCCCAGATTTGAGCCAAATCACTCTTCGCTCCTGTCAGCGACGCATCTTCGCAGTCTCTGAGTTGTCCTAGATGCCCTGATCTTTGCAGGCAGGTTTGATAATTTTGGTACATAATCTTGTTGTGAGGGATGTTATGAACACAGCGAAGAGATGGAGCCAATGAGAGAGCAAAAATTTTAGTGTTTTTGATTATCCAGTTGAAGTTGGCATGAACGGGATACGAAACAAATGTGTGTTCATACATTTTTCATTAAATATCTATTTGCAGAACATAAACAATTGTTGCTGCCCGCGTCTCATCAACCATTTATATTGTGCTTTCCTCCCACTTGATTTTTACCACACAAATGCCTGCACAAACAACTTGTATGAAAGCTGCTGGTATTTTTCAGCTTCAATTTCAGACAAAGTGACTTGAAATAAAAGTATATCACTGGTTTTCGTGAGACTTTTGCCATTGATTCCTCTAAATCGTTTACCGATAGCCTGCGGTCCATGGTGGTTGTAGTGAGACCTGCTACGTTAAGATGGTAAATTGCAGGAATGTTGTGTAATGATGTGAGCAGTACAGCGATTTTTGTAGTTGGAAATTCGTGTAGTGAAAAGTATAGGATGCTTTCGCTTTAGTCATGTGTCATGGCACGTAAAGATATAAAATGTACCGGTAGGTGGAAATCTGAGACATTTGGTGTTGCTTGCAACACAGACCTGAGAAATCATCCCCCGATTATATACTTTAAAGTAATCAACTAGCTACTATAGCTAGGTAAGTGTTTGTTTCCTCCTGCATTGTTTTTGTAGAAGTCATGCATCTCACAATCGTTTTATGTGTGCAACAATTCAACAAGCATTTTGCATGCAAATTTATAATACGGGACAGTTTGATTTCTTACACAGATAGTCCTGGTAAATGAACATGAGCAGATGTTGACTATAATGACTGCGTTTAAGCCTGTGTCTGATGTTGACAGGGTTGAGACTGCAACTGAAAAGTTAGAAATTGTAAACTATCTAATTTAAAATAGACTTGTAAATGTGTGCCATTTTATTCAAACTAAAAAAGTTAAATGAAAGAGTTTAAGTAACTCGGGGTCTTGTTCGCGAGTGAGGGGACAATGGAGCGCGAGATTGGCCAGCGAATCGGAGTACCTGGGGAAATGTTGCATTTGCTTTACTGCACCGTTGTGACGAAAATAGAGCTGAGCCAGAAGACAAAGCTCTCGATCTACCGGTCAATCTTTGTTCCTACCCTCACCTATGGTCACGAAGGCTGGGTCATGACCGAAAGAACGAGGTCGCGTGTTCAAGTGGCCAAAATGGGCCGTTGCTCCTGCTCCTTCACATAGAAAGAAGCCAGTTGAGATGGTTCAGGCATCTGGTAAGGATGCCCCCTGGGCGCCTCCCTAGGGAGGTGTTCCAGGCACGTCCAGCTGGGAGGAGGCCTCGGGGAAGACCCAGGACTAGGTGGAGAGATTTTATCTCCACACTGGCCTGGGAATGCGGCAGGATCCACCAGTCAGAGCTGGTTAATGTGGCCAGGGAAAGGGAAGTCTGGGGTACCTTGCTAGAGTTGCTGCCCCCGCGACCCGACCCGGGATGAGCGGTTGAAGATGAGATGATGAAAAAAAAGTTACACAAGTTTTCAGACCTATAAACAATGTAATTTTTTAGCTTAATAGGAACTATTTGTTTTATGTGGCGTACTAACAAACAATGTAAATTATTAGCTTAATAGGAACTATTTGTTTTATGTGGCGTACTAACATCGCAACAGGCGGAGGAGTGTTGGGGGGTACATTAATGTTAGACAATAACCGCACGCATCGCGGCATTTTGTTTTGCTAAAAATACATATTTAAAAGTTATTTTTCATGAATAAAATGTTGACAACCATTTAATAAGTGCATTAACACACTCCAGCCTGTGCTTTGCCAGGGAATAACAGCACACCTCATTGGGTGAGAAGCCACAAGGCCGAAATTCCGAGGCAGAGCACACGGTTATTCCCTGGCAACGCACAGTCATGTGTTAATGCTTACTTAAAGCAGAGCTGCTGTACCAACCATCTCTATTTGAACATATAAAACCTAATCTGACTGTAACTGATGTTATGACTAACTTTACTTTCAAAAAACAGATGTTTACATAAAGCCTACTTTTAGGTACTTAAAAACGTCTGTGAAAGTACATTCTCCAAACTTTTTCAAGCACATGTCACTAAGTTTTGAAACCAGTTTTGAAACCATATATTTTAAATGCATTTTAAGTGGTATCTCTCTCCAGAGTGTATATAGATTTAGTCCATTGGGGTCAGGATCAAAGATGACAGTGATGAGATGGAAGCTGGTAAAGGAACAAAGTTTAAGAGCCTACAAAGTCCAGGGTAAATACTACACATTACATTAAAGTTCTCTTTTTAAATCACCAATCAATGTCAATTGGTTGTTATGGTCCTCTTTTGTGCTGCTTTTCTTTTTCTGTATAAACTGTATGTGGACACCTCCTATATGTGGAGGAGGGGTAATGGTCTGGGTTAGGTCACCCAGTTCCTTTAAAGGGTCATCTTAATGCTACAGGATATAGAGACATTTTAAACAATGTCTCTGTATCCTTCCTTCTTTGTGGCAAAGGTTTAGGGAAGGCCCTTTCCTTTTCCAGCATGAGTGTGCCCCTGTGCACAAAGCAGGGTCCATAAAGACATGGTTCGATGAGATTGTTGTGGAGGATCTCGAGTGGCCTGCACAGAACTCTGACCTCATCCCTAGTGAACACCGTTTGGATGAATTGGAACAGCGATTGTGAGCCAGGCCTTCTTGTCAAACATCAGTGCCTGAACTCTGCTCTGTTGGTTGAATGGGCACAAATTACCACAGACACATTTAAAAATAATGTCAAAAACCTTCCCAAATTAGTGTTATTGCCACAAAGGGGGAGGTCAAGTCAATATTAATGCCCATGGATTTGAAATGGGATGTCCAACAAGCTCATATGGGTTTGATGGTCAGATGTCCACATAAGTTGGGCCATATCGTTTATTTAAAAGAAAAAAAGATTTTATACATTATTGTTTATTTTAAATACATTGAATATATTTTAAATATTCTAAATTTGGACAGTACAAATAAAAAATACATGTGTTTAATATATACATACATTTATAATATGTATAATAATATATACATGCATATATAATATATACAGTGCTTGAAGTGGGAAGAAAAAAGTGCCGGTACTCTCTTGCATTGGCAAATCATTAACATTTGAGATTTCTACAGTGAAAAACAAAACTTGGAGATATTGCTGGTACAAGAACAATTTATTGTTATTTATAACAACATGAATGTATTTATTTAAACAAGTTGTGTGTGTGTGTTATTTTTTTTATTTAACCTTTATTTAACCAGTTGGGCACGTTGAGAACAACGTCTCATTTAAAACGGCGACCTGGCCAAGATAAAGCAAAAGTGTGCAAGTACAGACATAGTTACACATGAATACAAATACACAAGAATTACACGAATGGTAGAGTAAGGAAGAAAGATAAAAAATACAGTCAAAATTGAAAGAAGTAGATGTAAGTAAATGTACAATTAGTGCAAAGAAATCTGAGATTTAGAGGTAGATCAAATTAGTGTACAGAGTGGCAGGCAAATACAATGTAAAACATTTTTTTTACAAAAACAAATTAATTAAAAATTAACACTAGAATGAATAGTGTGTTTGTGTGTGTCCCTTGAAAAACACTCAAGCCATGCATGTGTTCCGTTAATCACGTTATTTTTGACATCGGTGTCATTGACTAAGGTAACATTAAGGTTGGTAGCTGCAGACTCCTCATTGCTAGCAGTTCCGCTCACATCAGTCTTTAAGGTCTAAGGGTTTTTTATTGTTATTATTATTAATTATTATTATTTTAGGTCCGCCTGGCACAAAGTTGACCTTTTGGCCTCTGGAAAGGTCATACTTTGACCTACAGTAAAGTGCCTTATTCTGCAGACCTATGGCTACAACATGGATTAATGAAATCCAACATCCTGGATCATTGAATTTTATGTTTTATTAAATATTTATCGCAAAAAAAGAACATATGTATATTTCGTTTATTTGTGTAAAAGCATGTAAAACATGACGAATAAGGCTTTATAATGCATATTGTCAAGCCCCCATACTCCTGGACCGGTGTGCAAAGGTTGGAGGCCATACAAACTCAACATCAAAATGGTGCACCCATTTCTTACAATATTTATATACGTTTTTGATAACCCAGCTATTTTTAACGTGTAACTAATTAACGTTAGTTTGAAGCTCATGAAACGTTTCCCAATGTTTCTGGTTGGACTTGGACCTCTGTTAACATATCTGCCTCTGGCACACACGTTCTTTTAGTACCTTTCTAAAGCCAGGCTAGCATAACGACTTAAAAAAGACACACTTCTTTTTAGTTTCTAGGTTTTCAGCAGTGAAAAATATGTTTAGTTCAAGCGACAGCATTTTCTAACTAGTGTCCTTGGAGAAGCAAACTTTTGATAGGGTGGGCTGACTGCTTGCCTTTACATGATTCGTCAAGAGATCTGAAGTAAGTCACGTAGTGCCCTCTGGGTAGTGTAGTTTATGTAACGTAAGGATCATTACCAATCTCTCTGACACGTACGCTTTCTCTGTCAGTGGTTGCGTACTGGCTACATGCGAGAGGCATCGGTACGCAAGAAAAAGTGCAGGTTTGCTTAAGAGTAAAATGTAGAGGTGCCGGTATTGCGTACCGATGAGTACCACCCCACTTCGAGCACTGAATATATACATGTACAGTAGTGTATATAAAATTGAAATTAAACCACAAATACTTTTTGCACTAAGTTCTGTAGATTAAATATGAATATGCTAAAATAGCAATAGACCAGAATTCAGGAGGTAGCAGCTTAGAACTTTGGACATCCCTTTTCATTTAAAACCAACCCATTTCATTTAAATACTTAAATACTTCATTTATTGACTGTCTTTTCTTAACAAATAGCCAGACCTCTTAGTTGCGGTTTAAAGTGAATTTAAATAAATTATTAAGTGGACCTTAATGATTAAAGATTCAAAACTCTTCACTACAATGTTTTCTTCGTGCCTCCCCTCTGATCGCAACATGGCAGATGCTTAAACATGCCAGTCAGATCACCCTCATTGCCAGCTCCCAATATGTTATCATGTGACTATGCATCATTACCTTTCAGTCCTCCGGCCTCAGAGACAAAGAGAGAAGTTTCCCCGCGGATCACCGGGAGAATTTCCATAACTCATGGCAGATGTTGGGGATTTATCCCAAACCCCTTTTCCTTACCTCCGGTAATGATCGGAGCAGACCCAGGAGTAGAAGTGTGCCCTCAGCACTTCTTTTGTGGTTTCAGCAAATCGCCAAGTCCAACATTCCCATGATGCACCTCTAACCCCCCCCGACCTGTTCAGCATCAGGAACTCGGGGTACAACCCAAGTCTACCCATAACCCTGAGTGATGCAGGTGACTCTCTAGCAGGCGGGGGGTGTCTGAATTTGGTGAGGCAGAAAGAAGAGGGGGTGAGAGGAGTGAGAGGGTGTCTGTTGGAAGAGTGAGGTGTTGGACACTCCTGTTTCTTCTGGCAGTTTCAAAAAAGCCCTGAGAACCAGCGACTGTTTGGACAGTGTACTGCATAAGTGTGTGTGTCTGAAAGAGTGAGTGTGTGTGTGTGTGTCCACGTGTTGATTGATGTCCCAAGTGCGGTGATCTGGCCTGTGTGTTGTTTGGTTAGTGTGGCCTGGGCCCTGTGTTGATGAGGGTCTGAGCTAGGGGTGGTTTCAGGCAGGCGCGTGACCATGTGTTGGCGTGGGTCTGGGAACTGCAGCTCTGGGTGGCTAGGTAAATAAAGTGGTGGAGGGGGGGCAGACCTGCCGAGGGGCCGTGACTAGCGCCAGGCAACCAGCTTGATAGAGGTGAACTAGGACCTCCCACAGTCTCCCTCAGCCCTGCTCTGCATCAACACCTTAGTTTTTACTCTTCCAGATTAGTTTAACGGATGTTTCCACAACAGCTATAATGCTGAAGTTGAAGTAAAAAATGGTGTTGGATTCGTGTCAGTATGTAAGTAGTAGGAATTCTTGGACACAAATACAGTGTAGTTACCGATGCAATGCAAACACCGTTATTGGGTACTGGGTTCTGGGTATTGGGTTCTGGGTACTGAGTTTTGGGTACTAATGTGTAGTTACAGAGGTAAGGGTAATGAGTTTTATATCAGTCTGATCAAATAGTTTGGTACAAGTTGAGTTTAGTTAGTTTACCTTTTTTTTACCAGGCAAGTTGACTGAGAACACTTTCTCATTTGCAGCAAAGGCCTGAGGAGAAGAGGGAATGAATGAGCCAAATGAAAGAAAAGGATGATTAAGTTGCCATGATGGTATGACGGCCAGATTGGAAATTTGTCCAGGACACCGGGGTTAACACCCATACTCTTACGAATAGTGTCATGGGATCTTTAGTGTCAGGACAACCGTTTAACGTCCAATCCGAAAGACTGCCCTGGGGCATTGGGAATTATCTTTTAGACCAAAGGGAAGAGTGCCCTCTACTGGCTCTCCAACACCACATCCAGCAACACTGGTCTCCCAACCAGGGACTAACCAGGCCCAACCCTGCACAAGGGGTGTTGGCCCATATTAATAGGATAGCATCTTGCAGTTGATGGAGATTTGTGGGATGCACATCCAGGGCACGAAGCTCCCGTTCCACCACATCCCAAAGATGCTCTATTGGGTTGAGATCTGGCGACTGTGGGGGCCATTTTAGTACAGTGAACTCGTTGTCATGTTCAAGAAACCAATTTGAAATGATTCGAGGTTTGTGACATGGTGCATTATCCTGCTGGAAGTAGCCGTCAGAGGATGGGTACATGGTGGCCATAGAGGGATGGACATGGTCAGAAACAATGCTCAGGTAGACCGTAGCATTTAAACGATGCCCAATTAGCACTAAGGGGCCTAAAGTGTGCCAAGAAAACATCCCCCAAACCATTACACCACCACCACCAGCCTGCACAGTGGTAACAAGGCATGATGGATCCATGTTCTCATTCTGCCAAATTCTGACTTTACCATCTGAATGTCTCAACAGAAATCGAGACTCATCAGACAGAAATTTTTCCAGTCTTCAACTCTCTAATTTTGCAAATTGTAGCCTCTTTTTCCTATTTGTAGTGGAGATGAGCGCTACCCGGTGGGGTCTTCTGCTGTTGTAGCCCATCCGCCTCAAGGTTGTGCGTGTTGTGGCTTCACAAATGCTTTGCTGCATACCTTGGTTGTAACGAGTGGTTATTTCTGTCAAAGTTGCCCTTCTTTCAGCTTGAAGCAGTCGGCCCCTCCTCCTCTGACCTCTAGCATCAACAAGGCATTTTCGCCCACAGGACTGCCGCATACTGGATGTTTTTCCCTTTTCACACCATTCTTTGTAAACCCTAGAAATGGTTGTGCTTAAAAGTCCCAGTAACTGAGCAGATTGTGACATACTCAGACCGACCCGTCTGGCACCAACAACCATGCCACGCTCAAAATTGCTTAAATCACCTTTCTTTCCCATTCTGACATTCAGTTTGGAGTTCAGGAGATTGTCTTGACCAGGACCACACCCCTAAATTCATTGATGCAACTGCCATGTGATTGGTTGAGTAGATCATTGCATTAAGGAGAAATTGAACGGGTGTTCCTAATAATCCTTTAGGTTAGTGTAGATCTACATTTAACAAATCAAACCCATAAGCCATTGTTTTTTATGTATTTCTGTGTGTTTCTCATATTCGTTGTCACCTAAAACAAACACATAGTTCATCACAAGAGCTACCCAAAACCAACTGTAAAACTATTTGGTACTGCCAGACCAAATCTTTGTAGCATTTGAATGCTAGATCTTGGTAGGGACATTACCAGGCTAGCGGTATCAAGATCTGGATACGGAATTCTTGGTACCAATGTGGGGGTACTGCATTCTGGGTACTGGTATATGGTCTACTACAGACCAGTAACGAGTGTGGGTGCATTTCCCAGGCTCCTACGTCCCTGTGTCACCCCTCCCCTTAACTCAACAGTGTGATTACGTCATCGCTCTACAGATACACTAAACAGAACCAGCCTCTCCTGGGTTTGATGCTTGAATTCTCAAT
The DNA here is from genome assembly GCA_016801145.1 of Umbra pygmaea. NCBI lineage: Eukaryota > Metazoa > Chordata > Actinopteri > Esociformes > Umbridae > Umbra > Umbra pygmaea. The sequence continues at coordinate 9,213 of JACXGM010016913.1, forward strand.
TACTGTCTGTGCTGTGTATGGTGTGTGTGTGAGTTTGTGTGAGTTTGTGTCTGTGTGTGTGTTTTTTGTGTGTGTGTTTGTTTGTGTGCGAGTTTGTGAGTGTTTGTGAGTGTCTGTATGTGAAAGTATGTGTGTCTGTGTTGACTGAAAGTAAGATAAAGTTGTGTGTATGTACTGTATATTATGAGTGAGTCAAGAGTGTGCGTGTGTCATAATCTGTGTAATATGTGTCATTTTTGTGTGTGTGTTTCTGTGTCATTGTGGTCATGTTTGTCAGTGTATTTATTTGATCACTTCTCCTAAAAGTGTTCAGGTACAAGTATATGGAGAGCAGGAGGTGTTCACCTACTGACTACTGTTCAATTGTATCTACTCTGATCGTGAGCCCAGGTGAAAGGCTTTACATGTGGTGTAACCATGAAAACTGTATTGCCCCCTCCTGGGCATAACTGGGACTGCAGTGGAGCTGACTGCTGTATGTTGCATGTGGTTTTGCTTTATCTGCCATACTAAAAAAGTATAAACACACATATATATATATATATATATATATATATATATATATATATATATATATATATATATATATTCATTCTTAGTAACCCCTACTATAATCTGTGTTTGTTTTATTATTATCTTGGCTGCTGCCAAACCAGCACGTCATACTTAACCTAAGTGAGATCGCAAGGACAGTCTCTGTGTTGACTAATTATGTATTTGTTATTTAATTGGAGAATTTACAAGACTTAACTATAAGTGGAACAAACACAGGACTCGTTTACCTACAATGCCATTTTCCACTGCAGTCCAACTATACAGTGAGGTGAGTCTTGGTCCAGTAAAGAGAAAGAAATTGTTTGAAAACATCTGCTCTACATTTAATAGAAAGACCTCTCTGGCAGCCTATGATATGAACGATACTGTGCATTGTCACCTGCGAATGCACTCTAATGACAGTTATGCAACACTTGGCTTGGTCTTTACGTTATAAAAAGAACAAAACTACACAAAGAGCACCCTATTCTCTATGTAGAACATAAGTGTGCTGATCGAAACATGCGCTACATAGGGAATAGTGTGCCATGATTTGGGGAATAAATACCAGCATCCAGTAGTGCAAATTAATATCACAATGTGTCCTAAGGGTTTGCTTAGTGGCGTGTCATAAATCTAGGACAACATTATGTTTTTTTACAGAACTGGAACAAGTAAACACTATCAAGTAGAAAATATGACTTTTGGTGAGGTTGGCAAATTCAACTACACTCTTAAAAATTAAGGTGCCAGGAAGAACCAAAAAGGGGATTTCACAGCGATGCCATAGAAGAACCTTTTTTGGTTCCCCAAAGAACCTTTCACTGAAAGGTTCCTTGAAGAACCTATTTTTTCTTAGTGCCATTAAGAAATGTGAAAATAATGCACAACTGCCCAATACTAAACATGTTGCCTTTTATGTTACTAATATAAGTTTAAATATATTTTGCTGTCTAATTAACATAGGAAGCACAAATCTATTCATAGCGGTCAGTGCAGAGATTGTGGCACGCCATTACAAATAAATCAATGTATGGGAAACACAAATTGACTCCAAGGGCCCTATTTTACACCCAGCGCAATTGACTTTTTACACAAACGCATGTATCATTCCTATCTTACACCCGATGCATATGGGACTTTTCCCTCCACAGACGCGCGTCGGTAAATTAGGGAATGAACTTGCGTTCGTTGGGCGGTTCAGCAAAAAGAAGAGGCGTTTTCCGGCGCAAACGTTCCCC
>JACXGM010016914.1:0-20108 GCA_016801145.1 Umbra pygmaea
TCCACCCTTGTAGCTGACTGTAAGACACTGAGGATGATGACTGAGTACATGTAAACCTAGGAAACAGTAAACAGGTTGTTCCCTGTGAAGGATGCTGTGATCCTCTTGGACAGTTGGACATGTTGAGTTGGTCATAATCAAGTACTTCTAGTTCTTTTTACTGTAGAATTCAATACCAGCTGACCAAAAGAACCTAACCCAGAAAAGTCTAAGCAGATCTCAGACACTTTATCCATAAGCACCAGAACACCTTCTCATCCTCCACATCTACCAAGGACTGCATCTCCAACGATGTATGTGCCCAGCTGCAGATGATACCATTCTGGTCGATCTAAACACAGAGGGTGATAAGCCCATGTAACGACCTGCTGATGACAAGCTGCCATCAAACTAGCCTGAAACCTGACACAGACAAAACCCATGTAGGTGTTGGTTGACATCAGGAAGCCCTTCGACCCCTCCTCCTTCAGACGAATGGTTCAGTTGTTAGTGAATCGTTTGAAATCCGTCATCTCCTCGAATCTGAGGGGGGAGGACAACTTCACAGCGAATACCAAGGCACACCAGCCAATATACCACCTGTCCCAGTCACTCCTGTTCCAGGTTTATTGCATCAGTTCTAGAGTCCATCCTTGCCTTCCATCTGACATTTACTAGCTGGCAAATCATCTGGCTCAAAGACAAAATAAAAGACCTCGCATTGAATCTCACAGAGGGAATGTGCAAACAAACTGCTGCACACCTCAACCTCATATTGACTGGGATTGGAGGTTCTTTATTAAATAGTAGACTGTTTGCTGCACCATCCCTTTACAGTCACTACAATAAATGATGCATACATTTCTGCATTTTATAAAAAACACTTCAAACGCGATTATACTAGATCTCAAATCTGAGATCTAGTATAATCTCAGATTATACTAGATTCGCATTCTTGATACCACATTTGCTTTTCTGTGGATGAATTACAAGCACAGACAGTATGAAAATGATTCCCAATTTAAAAATAACTTACTATGGTACATAATTAAAAATGAAAATACCACCATATGGTACAATAAGGAAGGTTTATGGTCCACACATTAACAAATATTAATGTTAAAGACTGTGAATCCCCCTTAGAAGACCTACAGTATTGAAAATATATATATTTTTTACATTTTAGTCATTTAGCTGACGCTCTTATCCAGAGTGTCTTACAGTAAATACGAGGACATTCCTCTGGAGCAGCTTAGGGTAGAGTGCCTTGCCCAAGGAAACAACGACATTTGGCACAGTCAGGAATCAAACCGGCAACCTTCCGACTACAAGTCTGACTCCTGAATCACTGAGCCCCTGTAAAGACAATAAACATTTAAAGGTGTCTGGATTGACAGCCATGTTTGCGGTAGTAATTAGAAAATACAATGTATGTTGGCTTTCAGTGCTGTACTAGCTACAGTGAAGTTTTTTAAAGAGATACGTCTTTTCTATTTAGATATTGTCTATGATTGGAAATATAACACCCACACTATATTGAAAAGCATTTTGTGTTCTTTGAGTGCACAACGCAAACACCTCATGTGACGTAAAGCACAGTCTAAGTGTAAACATATGCAAATATGTAAACATCTCTGTCCTCTCTCCCCCACTCAGGGAGGCCATCAACAGACTGTGTGAAGCTGTGCCAGGGGGAAAGGGTGCCGGGAGAAAGAAGGTATGCCAACAACTGTTTATGGCACATTGCATATATTAGTGTTTGTGGTGCTAAGCCCAGACTGCCCTGTCCTGTAGAACCTGAACAAGGCCCTGCAGTCCATCATGGGAAAGAGTAATCTGCGCTTTGCTGGTATGACTATAGCTGTCAACATCTCTGTGGAAGGCCTCAGTCTGCTGATCCCCACCACCCGACAGGTAAGAGATCCCCTCTGTCAACAGAAACCTTTTTATCACACGTGTGCCTACTTCACAGCAGTGTAGTGCAACAACAAAATGTATTACAGTGTTTTACTAATAGTACAGCTTCCTCGTTGTGTTTCCCAGGTGATAGCGCACCATCCCATGCAGTCCATTTCCTTTGCCTCTGGGGGAGACACGGTGAGGGTTTGCTGCATAAGTGAACTTCCTGCTTTCCATGTTTTCCTCCGTCTGTTACTAGAAACAGGCCGCTTGGCAGACAGCATGTCTATCCTGGTTGCTTTTGACTGCTTTCTAATCCCATGACTTCACAATCTGTAAGGCCCCTTATTTAATTATATCCTTATTCATCTTGGTTTATTCAGACTCCTCCCTCTGTTGCAGGACACTCCTGATTATGTTGCGTATGTGGCCAAAGATCCAATCAATCAAAGAGGTATTTCCTTACACATTCTACAAATTATAGCCAGCAGCATGGAGCCCTGTATCCCACTGCTTGTTTGCCTCTGAAGCTAAGCAGGGTTGGGCCTGGTTGATTCCTGAATGGTAGATCAATGCTGCTGGACGTGGTGTTCGAGGACTGGGACATCTGCCCTGCGTAGGGTGCCGTGTTTCGGATGGGACGTTAAACGGGTTTCCTGACTCTGTGCTTACTGAAGATCCCATGGCACTTATTATATGAGGGGTGTTAAAGGTGTCCTGACCAAGTTTGCAATCTGGCTGTAATATCCTTATGGCAACCTAATCATCCCCAGCTTACAATTAGCAATTCGTCCCCTCTCTTTCCCCTGTAACTATTCCCCAGGTCATTGATGCAAATAAGAATATGTTCACAGTCAACTTGCCTGGTACAATAATGAACAATAATTAAAAGAATATTGATCAATTAGCATTAAAAAATAACAGGTTTATTATACATCTCTGCATCTTCTTCCTGGGATTAAACACATATGGTCCCTTAACACTAAGTAGCTAGATGACATGGACATTTTTAGAAACATTTTTGGTGTATTCTTGATGTAAGTTGTTATCCTCACAGTGGCATAGCCTCATTCAGTCTTTGTGCTCCTCAGCATGTCATATCCTGGAGTGCTGTGACGGTCTAGCCCAGAATGTGATCAGCACTATCGGCCAGGCTTTCGAGCTGCAGTTTAAACAGTACCTTCACAGTCCACCCAAAGCCATCCCCACTATGGAGAGGTGAGAATGAGACACTGCACTCAGTCTGAGTGAACTAGCCAACATAAAATACCCAGAACGTTGGTTGTTTGAAGGTGGTGTAACACTAATGTGCCCTTTCTGAACACTTCGGCTATAAAATAAATGAAAGACTGTGGGAACCATGTAAAAACAAAACTGTTAATTATGATAAAGCAGAATAAAATAGTATCCAATAACTTTTTGTATTGAATAGCCAACAAATCAAATCTGTAGTTATCTGAATAAGAATATAAAAAATTATCAAAAATCCTGTCTTAAAATCAATTTTAATCCACATACAATCAAATATGCTCAATTGGTATTAAGTCAGCAAATCCACACATACACTCTGAGTCAAATTGTTGTCCAATTTTTACACAAAATGGCCTTTTTCACAATGGGGACAGTTAAACCACAGATAAAACCAAGCACACAGACATAAACATACACATATGGTATTCACACATGTGGTTATCCTACTTTGATACTGTACTAGCATGGTGTTCTACTTAAAGCGTCAACTTGAATTTTCCCCAGACACAAACTTAACTCATTATGAAACTAGTTGTATCTTCCCACATTGTAGAAATGTTTTACGCCGCGTTCAGATTTCAGTTCATCCTCCTGTTCTGAGCCCGACTAAAACTGAGCTGTTATTTAAAGGAGACTACATCTGACTGTGTCATCAGACCATGTGCATTTTTAGTGTCACCGGGTACATCAGTGAATTGTGCTACGCCCTGGTTTCATGTATCTTCTGCTATCAAAACAGTAAAACTGTTCAACACTAGTTATGTTTTGGATTTGCAGTAGGTAACTGATTATTTGCCTTGTTACATTTGGGGATTAAATTAGCTCTGTTGATACTGTGCTACTTCAGGAACATTCGGACAGATGACTCAGCATGGGGAGATGATGAGGAATCAGAGCACAACTACTACAACAGCATCCCGGGAAAACAGCCTCCAATTGGGGGAGTTGTGGATTCCAGGCTTAGGCCTTGTACTGCCTTGTTGGGCCACATACACAGCCAACCACAGAGCAAGGCAGTGCAGGTGATGCTTCTTAGCTAACCTCTACATAAACCTTTTGATCTACCACCCCTAGATGCCTCTGAGAGTAGAGATGCATGCACACAGTACATTATCGCTGAACTCAATAACCGTCACGAAGATGTGCCTGCTACAGAATTACAGGAGATGGATTTCACAAGAGATAGAAACCAGGCATCTGTATTTCCATTGACAATTCAGAGAGGGCTCCAGTGGACCTGATTTTAGTTTTTATCAATCTTAATCACATTATATGAGCATGGCATGGGAAATTATCTGTAAAACTGCAACACAAACAAAATAATTCATAAAATGTGCTAAATGTACTCTCTGCCCCATGGCTAAAACTATATATTTTGTAGAACAAAAACAGATATTCTGTAAAACTATAACATTTTATTCAAATGTCAATATTTATAAACTTTAGTAAATTAACTTTAGATTTCATGTTTACTCTTTGAGGTGAGGGCCCCAAAAAGGCTAAACAATAGGAAGGAGCCAGCCTGGATTAGAAGGGGGGAAAGATGGGAGTTTTTGGAACTGTAGAGGGATTAATAAATTACATGTCTGCTAGTAGTGATAATGAGATTTTGGGCCATCTGCTTTTAGATGGGTTCTCCAGCCAGGAGGGACACAGCATCCTACCCTTCAGGTCCGCTGTGTTACGAGCTCCACTGGGACACCGAGAACAACAGCATCTCTGGTGAGACACCGTGTGGCCTCATATGTTATTACATGACACAATAATGAAAGTCACAGTCATTTTAAAGCTGCACTATGTAACTTTATTCATTTCTCGTGTGGGAATTTTCCATCTATTTTATAAAAATATTTTTTATATTTGTTTTGTACTGAACACAAGAATAACACAGGGGCAAGATAACCGATTTCTGAAAATACACATTATTATTTTGTCCATAATATGCATATGTTGCTAGTTAGATATTGTGGAGTGTCGATTTTACTATTCTACTACTGTCCGTATTTTGTATTTTTTAAGTTTTTTTTTAACCACTGGATCCATATGCTAGTTTCCTAATGATTACTAGTTGTAAAACATAGTTTTTGTATTTTGTTTCTAAAAGTTACATAATGCAGGTTTAAAAATAAGTTATAATATTGATTAATGGTTTATATGTCTAGAGACAGTCTCTAACACAACACTACAGACTACTATAATATCAAATAAAGCTTCCCAATTACTAAGAGTATGTAAGTAACTAGGTATTAGTAAATTAAGTCATTATTAACAGGTCTGACAGCAGATGGATACTTGCGTGCAGATGGCCACCCACCAGGGAGCAGGGACTATGAAGAACACCTGTATGTGAACACCCAGTACCTCCAGGACGTGGAGCAGAGAGCAGAGGGTCACGGGGGGAACAGGGGGGCAGACAGTCCCAAGAAAGACATTTTTGACATGAGTAAGTCCCATCAGCAGCTGTCATTGATTGGATAGGGTCATTATTCAATGTTGGGATGTATGAGTAGATTATGTCATTCATGTTCTAGATTCCATTAGTGTTCCACGTGTTCTCTTTCTCTCTGTCTGCAGGACCGTTTGAGGATGCTCTGAAGATGCACGAGGCCGGTGGTAACAGTGGAGTGTGTGTATTGGAGGACCAGTGGCCTAGCCCACCCCGGCGTCGCGCCCCTGTCGCCCCCACAGAGGAGCAGCTTCGGCGGGAGCCTTGGTATCATGGTCGTATGAGCCGTCGTGATGCAGAGAAACTGCTGGTCCGAGATGGGGATTTCTTGGTACGAGACAGTGCCACCAATCCAGGCCAATATGTTCTTACTGGCATGCACTGTGGTCTGCCCAAACACCTTCTGCTAGTCGACCCAGAAGGAGTGGTGAGTGATTATCATCTTCTGGCATATTACCGGGGGAAATGTTGACATCTATGCATCTGTAAGTGGATGTTAGGGTTTGTCCCATAGCAAGTAAATTTGGAAATGTATCATTAGGCTCACAAATGCCACAGTGGTGAATGCACTGCCTCAAATGTACTGCTGCATTGTTGTGCACAGGAATTGAACCCTGGTCGCGGCATACAGACAGTGCCCAGGGGCTTTGTGCTTCGTTTGTATTACTGTGCTGGAGTTGTGGCACAAGATTTTCACTGTGCATGCAATTACGTCTTTATTTTTATTGTGACACTAAACCTGAACTGCCAAGCATTGCAACCAATGTAATCAGATGCATTTTTGTAAGCCTGTTTGACGAAGCCTTGTTTTGAATATGGAATGACCTGCTAACATCTGTTAGCCCACTCCTCCTCGTCACTGCCAGGTACGCACCAAGGACATGCTGTTTGAGAGCATCAGTCACCTGATCGGCTACCACCTGAAGAATCAACTCCCCATTGTGGCGGCCGAGAGTGAGCTTCACCTCAAACAGGTGGTCCGGAGGAAACAGTGACTTCCACCTTCCCAGCCAACCACACAGGAAACAACTATGTAGAATGGTAAGAAAGTGTAAATAGTCCACAGTGATTGTGTTCAGCATGGCTAAGTTCTACATTTGTGTTATTGTCTTATAACTTGTTTGAGTATGGCAGTTTTATGATGCAATGTTTTTCTAAAATTTCAGTTCAACATTGTTGTCTTGTTCTAGTTCTATTTCGCTTTAATGTTTTCCCAGGAATCAGTGTTGGGTACATGTACGCCCCCGGGAGGACGTTTTCCACTTTGCCATATCCCCAGAACCAGAGCTTTCCCTGGGGCAGGAGGACACATGTCAGTGCCTCTGCCCTGGAGCCAGGGGTATTGCCATAGTACCTGACTGCCCCCTGCATTGACTAGCAACTCTCCTCCGTCTTCATCTGAACTCTCAGCATGCAGTCATTATAATAATCAATGCCTGGACGCCTTGGAATGAGAGGAAATAGCTTAGCCAATCAAAAGGATGGAATGTCAGGTCAGAGGTCACAGAGGATCAGAGGTCAGCTGAGATCAAATATACTAGTTGTTTCATGAGGATGTGACAGCTCATGCAAAGCTTGATATGGCTGTTGTCATAAACAGTCCCAGCACAACTTTCAGTGAAATATGAACATTCAAAGAAAAATGTATGTATTTAAGAAACTGGCAGTAAAAGATCACTCAATTGTTTCATCAAAATAATGATTTTCCTCCTCTGACATTGGGAAACTTGTGGACTTTTACAAGCTGTTCGTCTGCAGTAGTGGTACGTGCACCAATGTAATCTTTGGACCAAATTCTGCTGGCATTAAATGTTTGATTATACTGTAGCATGAATTTAAAATACAGTACCAACCAGCCTATAAAATGTGTCTGTCCCTCAGCCCCTTCAACACCCACAGGAATACTACAACACTATCGTGGGAGAATACAGTTGGCCAAAACCCATGGTAAGGTGTCTGGGTGTTAAATAATACACTTGATTGTAAATAATACACTTTATTGATTGTTCAATAATAAGCACATACAGTGGGGCAAAAAAGTATTTAGTCAGCCACCAATTGTGCATGTTCTCCCACTTAAAAAGATGAGAGAGGCCTGTAATTTTCATCATAGATACAACTATGAGAGACTAAATGAGGAAAGAAAATCCAGAAAATCAATTTTTTTATGAATTTATTGGTAAATTATGGTGGAAAATAAGTATTTGGTCAACAACAACAACAAGTTCATCTCAATACTTTGTTATATACCCTTTGTTGGCAATGACAGAGGTCAAAGTTTTCTGTAAGTCTTCACAAGGTTTTCACACACTGTTGTTGGCATTTTGGCCCATTCCTCCATGCAGATCTCCTCTAGAGCAGTGATGTTTTGGAGCTTTCGCTGGGCAACACGGACTTTCAACTACCTCCAAAGATTTTCCAAGGGGTTGAGATCTGGTGACTAGCTAGGCCCCTCCAGGACCTTTAAATGCTTCTTACGAAGCCACTCCTTCGTTTCCCGGGTGGTGTGTTTGGGATCATTGTCATGCTAAAAGACCCAGCCACGATTTATCTTCAATGCCCTTGCTGATGGAAAGTGTTTCTCACTCAAAATCTCATGAGACATGGCCCCATTCATTCTTTCCTTTACACGGATCAGTCGTCCTGGTCCCTTTGCAGAAAAACAGGCCCAAAGCATAATGTTTCCAACCCCATGCTTCACAGTATGTATGGTGTTCTTTGGATGCAACTCAACATTCTTTCTCCTCCAAACACGACGAGTTGAGTTTTTACCAAAAAGTTCTATTTTGGTTTCATTTTGGGTTCATATGACATTCTCCCAATCCTCTTCTGGATCATCCAAATGCTCTCTAGCAAACCTCAGACGATCCTGGACATGTACTGGTTTAAGCAGGGGGACACGTCCGGCAATGCAGGATTTGAGTCTCTGGCGGCATAGTGTGTTACTGATGGTAGCCTTTGTTACTTTGGTCCCAGCTCTCTGCAGGTCATTCATTAGGTCCCCCCGTGTGGTTCTGGGATTTTTGCTCACCGTTCTTGTGATCATTTTGACCCCACAGGGTGAGATCTTCAGTGGAGCCCCGGATCGAGGGAGATTATCAGTGGTCTTGTATGTTTTCCATTTTCTTATAATTGCTCCCACAGTTGATTTCTTCACATCAAGCTACTTACCTATTGCAGATTCAGTCTTCCCAGCCTGGTGCAGGTCTACAATTTTGTTTCTGGTGTCCTTTGACAGCTCTCTCATCTTTTTAAGTGGGAGAACTTACACAATTGGTGGCTGACTAAATACTTTTTTGCCTCACTGTACTTGTCAAAGGGTTTGCCTGGGACAGTCATAGTTTGTCAGTGAATAGTTACCTAATTTGTGTTTTGTCAAGCTGTATGAATTCAAAACGTGTGTTCTCAGAAGAAAGAATGCATTATTATAGATGAGTCAGTCTACCAATAATTCACATCTGTTCACACCCGTAAAATAGTTCAGTGCCTTAACATTTGATGTCTCATATCCATTTCCCTCATTGCTTGTACAGTATCTTACATATCTACCACAGAAGAAGACAATAGTGTGCACTGTGTGTATGCACGCTAAGAGAGCTTATGAGCAATTTTCTTGCCATGCCAAATTTCTATTTTTTCCTGCATTTCCGAACTCTGGGTCACAACATGGGCACGTGAGAGTAACCTGAGAGAAAACACTTAGTTTAAAAAGCTAGGTTTATGTAACTTCATAATATTATCACTATTGTTGAAAGATAAGACAGGAACAGTGTCAGTAACACTTACATGTGATGTGCCTCCAGCAGAACCCTTCAGAGTAATCAGACCAGGCGATGAATCCGACTGTCATTCAGAACATTTCTACACTAATCAACCACAAGCATTGCTTGATGGTCCATGACATTTTCTAAACTTTTTCAAATCTAAATTTGTTTTAATTGTCATTACAAATTGGTTTAACAGGATTTGACATATTACTAAATATTTTTTATAGAAAAGCATTAACATTTGGATGTTGAATTAATTTCTTTTTTTTTAATGCCTGGGTTATAAATGTTTATTTCAAAATCAGTTCATCAACCAAAAATGTTGTAAGCCCCTGATTTAAATAACAATTTGAGCAGACTAAATAAACAATCTATTGCATTGTAGCACCTTTCATTGTGGGTTCTGATTGGCTGTCCTTTGATGTACTTCCTGTTCTATAGTATGAGTCCTCCAATCAAAGGTCTTTGGGGGCATAGACCTAACTGGTTTGATCAAAATCTTGGCAACATGTTTGATTGACAGGGAACTGCCTGATCTCTGCTGTACATTTGACTCTATCCATTCTTTATGCAACTTTATATTATGACCCCTTTGCTTTCTCAGGACTTTCTTGTATGTGCTCTTGATTAAAGAAAATTCATTTTAAAATAAGAAATAAATTATATTATTATTATTATGAATTCTTTTAAAATGTGTGTGTTTTTTCATTAAACCAACCTACATTCATTATTTCCTGTGTCAGGACTAAAATGGGATGTGGGCTGATGTTAGAAAAGGTGTCGCAGCCAAATGTGTTTTCAAAAGCTGACAGGGTTTATGGCAGCACATGGGGTCCTACAAGGAAAAACTCTTAACATCCTTAGCATATCCTAAATTATATAGAGCAGGGCTGCTAAACCCTGTTCCTGGAGATCTACCATCCCATAAGTTTTCACTTCAACCCTAATTTAGCAGACCTGATTGTAATAATTAGCTAAAGGAAAGCTAAAATATGTTGCCCACAACAAGTGTTGGAGAGAACCTACAGGGAAATGGATCTCCAGGAATAGGGTTGGGCAGCTCTGATATAGAGGGTATCATGAAACCATACGCATGTTAGACCCATCACATCTTTGCTTTTTATTCAACCAAAAACTGTTCAACAACTAGAAAGTTACGTAAGAGGCAAGAGTTTTTTTATTTAGTAATATCATACAAAACCTCATCAGCCATACAATCCGTAAGCTTAGCATGTTGAGGTAAGATGCATTCTTGTTATGCTGAGACCAAAACACCCTACCTGCCCATGTACAGTATGACCATGTAGTCATGGCTACACATACTGTACTGGGTGCAGCTGTCTTCGTAACAGACTGGTAGCTTTCAGTACGGGTGCACGAAGCAGTAGTAGATGGTAGAGTAGGAACGCGCTCTCATAGCCTGCTGTGTCTGTGTTGCAGTGTACACTGTGTGTTCTCTGTCTGTCTCTGGTGGCTGGTGTGATCAGGGACCCTGGTCCTTGTGTGACATCCTCAGTATCTGCACTAAAAGAGCTTGTACCTCCTCATCCATCCGTCCCTGAGGAAGAGCAACACCAGTTTAGTTCAACTCATCTACACGATATTGCACAACGGGTATTTCACAAAGGCGCAAACACTTGCCTGAACAGCAGCCAGTAAGTGAGAGCGATATACAGCTACGACTTGTCTGTGCTTTCTTTCCCAATCCTGTAACAAGACAGAGCGCTGACCATACGCTCCAGCATTCTTTGAAAGGGGCACTCCAATCACAAGATCACACAGATGAATTTACCAGAATCCTCCAAACACAGACAAGATAGGGAGAGGCCACACAGTTTAGGGCATCATAATTAAATCCCCAACAGCCACAGTGAAACCTCCATTGTTCTGACTGTGAGCAAGACAGTGACCCTAACTGCTACCAAGTTGTTGGTGTAATAAGAATTGGATTCTTAGTCTACTTGTCTGGTTACATGACAATAAATAAACATATCGCAGCTATAAGGAGTGACTTCATTAGGATAGAGATTTCAGGTGGAGGATCATGTGACCGCAATGGCTCTCTGGTCACATGATAAGGTAATAAGGGTATTTTTTTCACTCAGTGGTGCCCTCACCTGGAGCTCCTTAGAGAGTGCAGCCACTCTGTTCTGCAGCGCCATCTGCTGGCCAGGATTCACAGGGGGAACTCTCTCAGAATGGGAGTGGGAGGAGGACTGGGACGAGGAGAGGCCGAGAGGAGGACTAAGAGCCCCCAGAGCCTCCTTTAGACGGAACACCTCCTTAGACAGCTCCGTTATCTACGCATTAGAGACAGAGGTCACATATCCCTTACATTTGACATACTTATCCACAGGTAGTCTCTTCGTTACCATGCTCAGGTTTTCCAAATCACACACCTGCCCTCAGACATAGACCGAGAAGTAAGGAGTGGCTAGCAATCACACACACTCCCTCAGCCTACCAGAGGTCAAGGAACCTAATCCATCCCTTAAGACCTGGAGGAAAAGCCTCTGGATCTAATGCAGTGTGGCTCCATGTATCTTCCACCATGTTTGTCTGCATCACCTTGCGATCCTTCTCCTTCACTAGACCCTGTGAGTCCTGGATGTTCCTGTGGAGCTCGTGGACGTGGCTGGACTGAGCCTGGAGGTCAGCCAGCTGCTGCTGCGCCGTGGCCAGCTGGGCCTCAGCAACCTGACGCTCACTCTTATGGAACAGAGCCTCCCGCTGCACCTGGAACACCTGTCAGGAAACATTCAGGAGTGAGGAGAGAAAGATGACTGAAGTGGGGAAGGGGAGAGAGAGTACATGCCAACGGACATTGAAGCAAAGGAGGCCAGGAGATATTCCATTTGTAAGTTATTCAAGGGGTTCTAGAGTTTGGTGTAGTGGTCTAGGCTCTCTAATGGAGCACTCCTGGCGACTGGGGTTTGAGCCCTGATGTGTAGTCGGTCGCAGTAAAGGCTTGTCTCTTGTAAATTTGTTTGCATTAAAGACTAAAATATTTGGCACATACCTCAGTGCTGGTCTTCTCGTGTTTGCGCGTTAGGTCATTGAATCTGGCGGTGAGTGTGTTAATCTCGGCCTGCAGTGCCAGACGCTGGGATTCATGTTCCTCTTTGGACACTAGGCCCTGTGCCGAGGCCTTCTGCGACCTGAGGTCTCTCAGCTCTGACTCCTTCTCACTAAGAGCCTCTTGGGTCGCAGCCGCACTGCTCTCACTGGCCTGCAGGGAGCACTGCAGCTCCGCCTGAATCAGCATAGACAGAGAATCCAAGGTGTATAATGTCCACTAAGGTTTCATACTGATTAGCTATTCATGGCATGGCAGTAGGGCCTAATTCATGATGGTGGAAAGTGGTTATTGCTGCACAGTCTGTTGATTATTATGTATATATTGCCTACTATCAAATTAGTTAATACGTTATATTATGATTCCAGAGTTGCTAACTCTTTCTATTGGTGAATGACACTATGATAAATAATATGTCTCTATAACCTTGACTTTTTCATGCTCTTCCCGGGGTATGAGGTCCTGCTGTCTGGCCTCCAGCCTGGCCATCTCAGCCTGGGCGTGGCATCGCTCCGCTCTTTCTGCCTGCAGCTCCTGAGCTGTCTGGGCCAGCTGCTCTGACAGGGCCGACAGCGCCTCCATGTGCTGAGACAGGGGTACTGCGTCTTTAAGGTGGAGGGCGTCCTGAGCCCGTCCCTCACGCTCCGCACACAGGCAGTCCAGAGCCTGAGCCGCTTCCTGCCTAGCCACTTCCAGCTCCTCCCTCACTCGTCTCATGGAGCGCTCTGATTGGTGGTAAGAAAAAACATAGACAGTTCTCTGTTTGGTGAAGGCGTGATATGAAGCAAAGCCTCAAGATGATCTCTGATTGGACAGAAGTGTTGTCACAAACTTAGAGAAAGATGAATATCAACAAAGATTAACCAGTAATTTACAGCTTACAAGTGATCGACATTAACATAATTTGGCATTAAGCAACAAGGAGACCCACCTGACGTGATGGACGGCTCTGAGCCCTCAGATCGCTCTTCTTCCTCCTCCTCCTCTTCATCATCCTCATCGCCCTGCCGCTGTGGGCCGGGGGGTCGTATTCTCTCCAGCTCCAACAGGGCCTCGTTTAGCCTCAGGCTGGCCTCCGCCCTCTCCCGGGACAACTGCTCACACTGCAGACCCATTGTCACCTGCACCTCCTCCAGCTCCGACCGGGGCACGCAGCTCCTCAGCTCCTGCTCCAACTCCCCCAGCCGCACCTGCAGCCTGCGCACCACCTCCCCTTCTAGCTTCACCCCTTCCTCCACTCTGCCCTTGCTCTCTGCCAGGGTCGCCTCCAGCTCGCTCACCCTCTCTCTGAGGCTTCTCTCTGACTCACTCTCCCCGGCCTCCTGCCCTGCCTCATTCTCAGTCTTCCTCTCCTCTAGGGATGCCTGTAGTTGCTCCACTTTGGTCCTCAGTTGTTGGATTGTGTCACTGTCCGCTGCGTTCTCCTCAGTCTGTCTCTGTCCCTCTCTTAGTGCCGTCTCTAGCTCCCTCACTCTCTCTCTCAGCTGCTGCGTCTCCTGGCTTGCCCCCTCGCTGCCGGCCCCCGGGGTTTGTGCTTCTCCCCCCACCTGTTCCACGGAAAAGACCCCCACATGCACCTGTTCCCTGAGCTCCTCTGCCTCGGCCAGGGAGCGAGACAGCTGCTCCTCCAGCCCCCGCATCCTCTCCCTCAGCTCCTCACTGCCCTCTCCGTCTGACCCCCGCGTCCTCGACTCTCCTCCTCCCTCCTTCGCCTCACACCTGCAGAAAAAGAACGGATTGTATCAGGCTACAATCTTCAAATGACAGTAGCGTGGTTGCCTTGGTTCAAATTACGCTGGGGAATTCACGACTCTCAAAATAGTGTGTGGAATTAGTGTTAATGTTTTTAACCCTCAATATGGGGAAGTCTGAGTATGGAACCTAATATGGTTCTGTAATCTATACCATGATGCCATAACGGTGGTGTTTAGCATCCCAAGAGGAACTGTATAAATTATACATAAATCCTAGAGATGTTAGCTCTTATGAGTTTATAAGGGGGTGTGGATGCTGTTCTTACCCATCTAATTCCACGCTGGAGGGTTCAGCTAAAGCCTGGGCCTGGGAGAAACACTTCTGCAGAGCTTCAAACTCCCTCCTCAGGGATTCATACAGAGCCGTGGGGACAAAGTCTGGGCCCGGTGTCTGCATGTCAGTGTCATCTTTTTCAAACATCTCCAGCATCTGGAAATCACACAAGATTTAAAAGTGTGGGGGGGTCCGCGAGGCGTAGCTGGCTAAGTCGCTGCATTGCAGGACAGTCTACGTCACGATAGTCATCAGTTCGAGCCTGACCATGGGCTCTCTGACTTTCCCCGGGCCTTCTGCATGAGGCGGCGCCAAATTGGCATAGTGCTGGCTGGGATTTGGGTTAGATAAGTCAGAGATTAACCATGTAGTTGCAGAGTTGCAGACAAGGCAGGATTAGAGAGGGAATTGGGAAGGAATGAAAATCAGATTTATGACAGGTTTATGACAGGAGTACAATTAGTTACTCTCTGCCAGCAGTGCTATCCCTCATAAAGACACCAGACAGTTGGTAGCGTGACTGGAAAGCTTTGGCCCCATTCTGTCTACTGGTACAGAGCATGACCCAGTTAGTAAAGAATGCTTGCACCAGTTTCATGGCCTCCTCTGAGAAGCAGTTTTCACTTCATACCTTGATGCTGCAACACAGACTAATAGAGTAGTTATGGCTATTGGTCCAATCTAAGCAAGTTTTAGAGCCTTGAACCACAACACTGTCATCATCTACATCTTCCGGGGGACTGACCTACGGTTTTCTGGATGACCTTGTGATAAATTTCTGTGTCAATTCAATAAAAAATGTATTTACATGGGAAACAGGTTTATATCAAACTATTTCACTGTCCCCACTTTGACACTATTAAATGTTTATTTAAGGGGAGTCAATGTTGTGTCTAAATTCGATGTGTCTGTACGACTTTACCTGCACTTTGAGGACCAGTTCTTCATTCTGTGAGGTCAGCTCCTCCACCTGGCTTCGTAATTCTGCTATAGTGTCTGGGTCAGCAGGGTAGGGGGAGGTTGGGGCAGGGAGGTCTGCCTCCCCATCACTCACAGCAGCGGGAGACTCCCTGGACCGCCTAGACAGCAACTTTTCTGCACCGTAGATAAAGATTACTAATGTTGGATTTCAGGCATTCTTTATTCATGCTAGTCCCTATATGATATGCTAAGTTTCTCGTTATTAACCTCTTAATCAACTTAATGTATAGTTTATGTCCTATTAAACACGTATTCTCTCCTCTGTGTGTCTCATCGCTGTAGCTACACACACCTGGGAAGTCCAACATGTCATCGTCTGAGTCACTGGCACTGATCAGCTGACCTGCCCTCAACTCGTCTAGATCAGTCTGCAGCCGGTCTCGCTCTGCCTCCGCCTGCTGGAGACGCTCTTTCAGCAGGGTCAGCTGGCACAGGGAGAGCGTCAGTACACAGCTGTTACCCGCCATGATCTTTTCAGATATATGAGATGCCTCTAGGGAGTAGGCGTTGAAGCTGTAGCTCAGGCAGAGAAGTGAAACCTGCACGCAGTACCTCCTCCATGGCAGTGAGGGCGCTGTTTTGTTGCTGCTCTAAACTTTTGATCTTCTGGAGCAGACGGCCTCTCTCCAGACGCAGCCTGCGGATCTCCTCGAACACCTCCTCATCCTCCGTCTCACAGACACAAGCAAAGGCAACACATGCATATCAGTGACCTCAGTCACACTGCCGCACAGCGGATAACAGCCATCTCCAATTTAAAACACTGAATAGTCATTCGCTGTGAAAGTGATGCAGCATTTTCCAGGAACAATCCATGGGCATAGGGCACACCTCGAAATTTCCTGCGAGGCAGGGGTTTTACAAGCTCTGTAAAGCCTATCTGCCTGTCATGTCTACTTAAAAGGTGTGAATGACCACATCTTTATAAATGTTATCATACAATCATGAAGCCCATTCAGAAGACTTTCTGATTGACATAAGATGATTATTGTCTGTTCCTACAGTCACAAATTCTGTATCTCAAAATGATATCAAAATTTCAATGAGGTGGTTTAATACAAACTGTCAGAGCCTATTCATTTCCTGTATGCCTAATATCTCAGCATACAGTATGCAGCGGCATTAACTTACAAGGTTAGCCTGAGAAGAGCGCTGTGTTTCTGGGGACTGGGCAGAGGGAGACGGGCTGTTGGTCTGGAGCTCAGGAGAAGCAGGAGGGGGGTTCCGGGGAGCCGGAGAAGGTGTGGAGGCCTGGAACGTTGTCACAAAAATAAGATTAGCACAACTAGAACAGCTTTACCTAAGGATGTGTTAGTAAGAATCAGACAGAGAGCTTTCAGATGCCACACATGAGTCATCCCAGCCTGGAGATGTCCTCCTACCTGGGGAGGGGAGCCTGGTGGAGGGGGGGCTTTCCTCTTTCGAGGGGTGGTTCCACCTGGCAGGGGAGGGGGAGGAGGGGGCCGCTGGAGGCACAGACAAGGAAATATGGGAGCAGTGAGAAGCAGGAAGTAATACTAGCAGGAAGTAAAACTAGCAGGAAGTAAAACTAGCAGGAAGTAATACTAGCAGGAAGTAATACTAGCAGGAAGTTATATACTAGCAGCAAAGTCAAACGTGAAGCACACATTCCTACAGTATAGGCCAAAGAATTTTGTAATGAGAATTGTTTTTTGTGTTTAGTTTTTACTTTGTTCCTTTTCATCATTTTCCTTGTGTCACTACATCCATTTACATTTTTGCCATTTAGTAGACGCTCGTATCCAGGTTGATTTACAGTAAATGCATTCCTTTTTTAGAAACTACAGTCTATTACAAAATTCATGTCATGATACATTATGAATAGTTTGGGATGAATTAGGAAGTAAATATTTAAAGAAAAGCTGTGTGGTAAATTACCTCCACCTCACCACTGCCAGTGTCTATGTATGCATGGGGAGAGAGAAATAGCAAGGCTGGTCAACCTCTGTTCTACTGGCACATACATGCTTCCTTCTAAACATGCACAATTCACGCACACACACACACACACACACACACACACACACACACGCACGCACACGCGCGCACGCACGCACACACACACACACACACACACACACACACACACACACACACACACACACACACTACAGCAGAAAGAAATACCAGCCCATAAACAGTATAACCAACAATAGCAGCCATACTGTAAGCTGTTTGGAAATAGACGGCTCATATATCACAGATACCTCTGAGACATTTCAACAGGTCCACGGCTGTTCCCTTTCCATTCACTTCCATGTCAAAACGAGGCACAGTTCTGTTTTTCATAAATCACCAAGCCTTTGTTTGAAGATAAACGAGCAGCAAACCTCCCTCTCTGTTTCAGCCTTTTACAATCACCCAGCAGCTGCCTCTCCACATCCACGTCCTCACATTACAGCCATGTCCTGAGGGACCAACGTGGGGGTCATAGACCAGACCGTAGTACAACTGATAGACAGAATAAACACTATGGAAACTAAACATTTGAAACCGTACACTGTACATGGGCCCTGATATACCCAGCAGGAAATACAGTCTTTTCTATCAATTATCATTATGTGACCATGATGCCAGAGACCAAGATGGAGCCCAGATAGCTGAGCAAGCCTGGGATAACCACATCAGTACAAATCCTCCCTGTAATGGAAGGCCCTCTCACCCTGCTACAGACAACAGGTGAGACGATTAGAGGTTACCTGAAGCTCCATTCTGCAACAGCTGGGCGATGCGCTGGTTGCCAGTGGCTGCACCATAGTGCCCTGCGTTTTGTCCGAGGGCGTCAGACAGCTGTGGGTTAGCCCCTCCTCTTAGCAGTGCATCCACGGTCTCTGCACTGTCATTCTCGCATGCCAACATCAGCGCTGACCTTCAACACCAAAATCAGATGAGCATCCTTAATAACGTTAAAGAAATTGATAACGTGTCCTTAATAACGCAGGCAGGTAGAAATGTTTCTATGGTGTATTTTGACTGTACATTTTGCGTATTGCACCTATACATTCATATTATCATTAACACTACTGTAATTAATCTTGGCCAGGTTGCCGTTGTAAACGAGAATCAGTTCTTAATTGGTCTACCTAGTTAAATAAATGTGAAATTCCTTTTTTTTAAACCTGATTCCAAATGGCCAGTCATCACCATTATCTGAGCACAAGGTCACAGTATGTCTTGCACGCCTATAAGGTACTGTAATGCAAAGCTGTGTTTGTTTGGTCTTGTTGATGTACCTGCCATGGCTGTCCAGGATGTTGGGGTTAGCTCCTCGGTTCAACAAGAAAGCTACCAACTCATGTCTGCTCATCTGGGCTCCTAGGATCAATGGAGTTGCACCATCCTGACAATAGTGGACAATACTATAATGACGTATAGACAATACTTTAATGAAATAAAGACAATACTTTAATGACATATAGATAATACAATACAGTAATGGCATATAGACAATACCACTGTGTATGACAATTCTTATAAAAATACTGACTAAATCATGTGATTTTGTGACAGAATGTAACAAAAGCCTGCACAGCTGTAGCTCTACAGACGAGCTGTTTTTGTGAGGGCTGCAGTCTACAACTGAGAGCACTCACCCCAACTGAGATCACTCACCCCATCCTGAGAATCCAGACTGGCCTTGAAGTCCCACAGAGTCTCTGTACAAGACAAGCATCCACTCACAGCTGGAGGAAAATGGGACACGCCACAAAAAGAAACATGGAAGATGCGCAACGTTGAGGTGTTGACCATGTTAAAGCTCTCTAATCCCCTGTATTGTAGCTAGAGCATTTTTGTACCTGCGTGGTGCAAAGCTGTACGGCCGAAGCCGTCTGTGGAGTCTACAGGTAATCTCTCCTGGAAAGCATGATGTGTATAGATAATTGTGAATCAGGATAATGATGTACAGGATTGTACTGGATTCTCTATGTTTCACAGTAATGTTAACTTGTGATTGACTGTACCTGTAATAGTCTCTTAAGACAATCAGGCTGGCCGTTTTTTGCAGCTAGGTGAAGAGCATTCAAGCCTAAGGTAAAGAGAAAAACAATGACTTAGTAAAGGTGAGAGCATGTTGTAATTTAGATCAGAGACACTAAAGGTGTTAACAATAGGTTCAATGGAAATCATCTCACTTGTGCCATCTGTCACATTAATGTCCTGCACGTGAGCCAGGATGACCTCCAGACAGTCCAGATGACCCCGGGATGCACAGAGGTGGAACCTACCAAGAAGAGAACAACAACACTGGTTTATGATTTTTTTATTTATTTTATTTACTCAGGACAGTGCACATTAATGAACAATCCTATACTTCTGTACAGACTGAAAATGAGCCAGATTATAGCATAGATGCTAATTTTGATCTGTAGTCCCGAGGCAGCATGTTTTTTGATGGTGGGGGAAACCGGAGCATCCAGAGGAAAACCACACAGACACAAGGAGAACATGCAAACTCAGCACAGAAAGGCCCGGGACATCCGGGGTTCGAACCCAGAACTTTCTTGCTTTGAGCGCATAGTGCTATCTACTAGGCCACCATGTCTACCCATCACATCTGGTTATGATCATAACCACTGGTAATGAATCCTCTATTTACCCTGCCTCACTGGTAATAATGCTCTATTTACCCTGCCTCACTGGTAATAATGCTCTATTTACC
>JACXGM010016915.1:0-20109 GCA_016801145.1 Umbra pygmaea
TTACCACAGCTATGCAGACGACACCCAGATCTACTTAGCCCTATCGCCTAACGACTATAGCCCCATTGACTCCCTATGCCAATGCATTGATGAAATTAACGATTGGATGTGCCAAAACTTTCTTCAGTTAAACAAAAACTGAAGTCATTGCATTTGGAAACAAAGATGAAGTTCTCAAGGTGAACGCATACCTTGATGCTAGGGGCAAACAACTAAAGATCAAGTCCGGAATCTTGGTGTGATTCTGGAGTCAGACCATAGCTTCAGTAATCATGTTACCGCAATGGTTACACTTTATTTGGAGAGTCTGACATTCCATCTGTATGTGCTCTACAGATAGTTTGTTGATGATATGACTATCAACAAACTATCAACAAACCATCTGTTGATAAGCAACTAATTGTGTATTTTAAGGGTAGGGGTCAGTTTATAATATGTTTTAGGGTAATGGTTAAGGTTAGGTTTAACATAAGGGGAATGGTTAAGGTTAGGATTAGGGTTAGGGTTAGTAGATAGTTTGTTAAAATGTTGTTGACAGTATGCAGATAATATGTAGAGCATCTAGAGATGGACTCTCAAATTAAAGTGTTACCAAAGCAATAACTAAATCAGCATATTATCATCTTAAAAATATCTCAAGAATTAGATGTTTTGTTTCCAGACAAGACTTAGAGAAACTTGTTCATGCTTTCATCACCAGCAGGGTGGATTATTGTAATGGCCTCCTCACTGGTCTTCCCAAAAAGACCATAAGACAGCTACAGCTCATACAGAATGCTGCAGCCAGGATTCTAAGCAGAACCAGGAAATATGAGCATATCATACCAGTCCTCAAGTCTCTACACTGGCTCCCAGTCACATTTAGGATAGACTTTAAAGTATTATTACTGGTATATAAATCACTCAATGGCCTAGGACCTAAATACATTGCAGGTTTGCTCATTGAATATAAACCCAACAGACCACTCAGATCATCAGGATTACATAAGCTAGAGATACCAAGGATTCAGACAAAACGCGGAGAATCTGCTTTTAGCTACTATGCCAGCTGCAGCTGGAACCAGCTCCCAGAGGAAATCAGATGTGCTCCAACAGTAGTCACCTTTAAATCCAGACTCAAAACACATCTGTTTAGCTATGCTTTTACAGAATGAACTCTGTGCTAAGTCCGAACTGAATGCACTATATTTTACATGTTCGTTCAATCTCTTTTAATTCTTAAACTGTACTATTTTTCTAACTTTTTTTTACTTTTATTTTAAATGCTTTAATTTTATCTGTTTGAAATGTTTGTGTTTTCCTGTTTATGTAAAGCACATTGAATTGCCATTGTGTATGAAATGTGCTATATAAATAAACTTGCCTTGCCTAGGTTGGTGAGTTATACACCGTTCCATTCACTCTGGTCCCGAACCTAACGTGAGCCTGTCCTCCCCAATTATGATCCAATGACTGGTCATAATCCAACCTCAATTCTGAAAAAGTTGGGGCAGAATGGAAAATTAAAAAAATAATAATAATAAATGATTCATTTAAAAATGTGTACAATATTGAAATCTATTTTGTATCTGATGACTGTATTATCTTGCATTTCATAATGCGACACACATCCTCAATCTGAAACAGGTCAGGACTGCAGGCAGGCCATGCTAGCACTTGCACTCTCTGTGTACACAACCATGTGCTTGAAATCTGTGCAGAATGTGGTTTGGCCTTGTCCTTCTGGAAAATGCAGGGATGTCTCTGGAAAAGACAACATCTTGATGGCAGCATACTTTGCTCCAAAATGGGTTCATTTTTTTGGCATTAATGGTGCTTTCAATTGTGCCCTTTTACGGCAACACAAAAGTGTCTGATCGCGTGCCTCTGCAGAGGTTTTGCTGCTCAGCTGAACATGTCATCGGGTCCTCACTGCACCCCTGAATGTCACCTACCACACCAGGCACCACAGGAAAGCAAAAATTGCAGCTGATGCTAACCATTCGAGCCATAGATTCTCCAGCCCCTCAGGTCTACTAGACGCCACCAGTACAGGTCCATCCTGTCTAGAACAACTAGACTGCGTCACAGCTTCCAAAAAAGCATTTAGTCAGCCACCAATTCTGCAAGTTCTGCCACAAAATGAGAGAGGCCTGTAATTTTCATCAGAGGTACATTTCAACTATGAGAGACAAAATGAGAAATACATACAGAAAATCACATTGTAGGATTTTTTATTAAATTTATTGGTAAATTATGGTGGAAAATAAGTATTTGGTCACCTACAAACGAGCAATATTTCTGGCTCTCACAGACCTATAACGTCTTTAAGAGGCTCCTCTGTCATCCACTCGTTACCTGTATTAATGGCACCTGTTTGAACTTGTTATCAGTATAAAAGACACCTGTCCACAACCTCAAACAGTCACACTCCAAACTCCACTTTGGCCAAGACCAAAGAGCTGTCAAAGGAGACCGGAAAAAAAATTGTAGACCTGCACCAGGCTGGGAAGACTGTATCTGCAATAGGCAAGCAGCTTGGTGTGAAGAAATCAACTGTGGGAGCAATTATAAGAAAATGGAAGACATACAAGACCACTGATAATCTCCCTTGATCCAGGGCTCCACATAAGATCTCACCCTGTGGGGTCAAAATGATCAAAAGCATGGAGAGCAAAAATCCCAGAACCACACAGGGGGATCTAGTGAATGACCTGCAGAGAGCTGGGACCAAAGTAATAAAGGCTACCATTAGTAACTACACCGCCAGGGACTCAAATCCTGCAGTGCCAGACGTGTCCCCCTGCTTAAGCCAATACATGTCCATGCCCATCTGAGGTTTTCTAGAGAGAATTTGGATGATGCAGAAGAGGATTGGAAGAATGTCATATGGTCAGATGAAACCAAAATGGAACTTTTTGGTAAAAAATAAACTCATCGTGTTTGGAGGAGAAAGAATGCTGAGTTGCATCCAAAGAACACCATACCAACTGTGAAGCATGGGTGTGGAAACATTTTGCTTTGGGCCTGTTTTTCTGCAAAGGGACCAGGACGACTGATCCGTGTAAAGGAAAGAATGAATGGGGCCATGTATCATGAGATTTTGAGTGACAACCTCCTTCCATCAGCAAGGGCATTGAAGGCTGGGTCTTTCAGCATGACAATGATCCCAAACACACCACCCGGGCAACAAAGGAGTGGCTTCACGTGGAGGAATGGGCCAAAATACCAGCAACAGTGTGTGAAAACCTTGTGAAGACTTACAGAAAATGTTTGACCTCTGTCATTGCCAACAAAGGGTATATAACAAAGAATTGAGATGAATTCATTACAAATCCTACAATGTGATTATCTGGATTTTTTTTCTAATTTTGTCTCTCATAGTTGAAGTGTACCTATGATAAAAATTGCAGGCCTCTCTCATCTTTTTATGTGGTAGAACTTGCACAATTGGTGGCTGACTAAATAACTTTTTGCCCTACTGTATATTCCAATTTTTCCAGAAGTCAATGGGAGAAATTAATGGGAAATTTACTTCCGGAACCCAAGCTCTCTCGGTTAAGGTCTATAGCTTTATTCTTTCTAGCTCAACAACGAACGTTGCACACAAGCTCCTCTCTTAAAGTGGCAGTACACAATAAAATAAATGAAATAGCCCATTCCAACAAATGCATAAAGCATTAAACTCAGCCAGGTTTAAACAAAAAAATACAAATTTGTCTACTTCACTGTCACTATTCAAATACTCAACTGAGTATATATGGGGGGAACAATCAATGAAACAGTAAACCAGTGTGACTGATATTGATGATATGTGAACAGGTGTGTGTGCATAGAGATGGATAGGAGTCTGGGATGAAAAGTGGGAGAAAGGTCCGTAATGTCCAGAGTGGGGCGCCAAAGGCCATGTAACAAGTCCCTCATTTATTATTGAGGTGTGGGGCCATTACAGTGCCCCCCCCCCCCAAATGCACAGTGTTTGCAGCTGGTCAATTAAAGAAAATGTAGTTCTGTTCTCACTGCACAAAATTCCACCAGGTGCACATTTAACATTGATTTTTAGCTTCCCATATTCCAGCTACTTACCAAGTTAGGTGAAAAATACAGGTTCAAGGGAGCACACTTATACTCTTAGTCCAGAGACAGAAATAACAATTGAAACATTAATGTGTCACCAAGATGATAATGAGATTGCTCTAGCTTTGTTTCTGAAAATGTAATTCTCGAAACAGTTTGCTTCTAACAGCTAGTGTAGAAAACCAGTGCAGTGAGACAAAGTGTTCATCAAAACAGTTCCGTATTCCATGTGACAACTTTGTTGAGCTGACGAAGGAAACGAGGAAACTTGTGTGGAAACGGCAGCTGACGGTGGATCGAAGTTTGAATAAAGGGGTGCGGCTGGTCTGGAACCGCGAGGCAGAAGTGACAGCATACCTGTAGCAAAGGCCTCCATGGTAATAGTTGTATCAGTTTACGCAGTACCAAGAAAACCAGTCTATGACTTAATTAGAGATCATAGGAGAAAGAGCTACTGTGTAAATACCGCTACATGGGTTAGATTGAATTATGCTTCCAGTTACACCTGGAAGATTGGTGAGTCATTTGAAAGTAGTGAGCTAAAACAGGTGTGAATCAGTTCAATCAGGTTATGTGAGATGGCACAAGATATCTCATGTATCATTAGACCACTTACCTAGTATTTGCATTTAGATTGCAGGACACGTGTTCAAAACTCTCGTTCCTGCACTGTAGACCAATGAAGGCTGTATTTGGCAGCACCATTCTGTCATCACCATCTGCATTACGGTCTCCTCCTGCTAATTTTACAGGTATTCAATGAAATTATAACTTGCATATTCCACTAAGAATTGATTGATACCGCGTCCAAAATATATACAGATGGACAGAGAAGAAGCCTGTGCTGAATATAAAAATTATTTAAAAACCTTGCCTGACACTTCAAAGACAGCCTACTTTAGGCTTTTCCACTCATCTTCTTCCATCACTTTTCCCCTTGTTTGGAATTTTCTTCCATCTTTATCATTCTCTATCATTTTTAATTCCCTAGCACTCAAGCTCTGTGTTTTCCCCTTCATCTCAGTAGCATTGTAAAGATACGTTAGTTGTTAAAAAACATTATCTAAACCACATCTCCACAAGATTTCTCCATTTTTTTATTACACATCTGCTTTGTTTATTTTCCCCAATTTCTTTTACTGACCCCTCTCCCTCTCTCATGCAGACACAATGTGTGCTAAACAATCCTACCTCAGGAGACTGTGTATTATCCAGTTTAAATTATTATGAAGCTCATTACATCCTCTCAAGGTACAGTCACAGCCTTAAATATATTCACACAGAATAGCAGAACACAGGCAAAACCAGTTAGTTCCAGTTCATGCACCACTACAGTCCACTAGAGATATTAGTAGTTTTAGAAACACCATCAGTAACAGGTACAAAAAACACCAACATTTATTATGGCGAGTAAACTGTCAGACTCTTAGATTTGCAGCGGCATTTTTTGCAAATCAAGGGAATGTATGAGTTAAAGAGGGGAAATTGTAAAAAAATTTACAACATGCTCGCATTAGCATTGTGATCTATTTTCATGCAGATGAGAGAGAGGTGGGGTAGGATACAGAAAAAAGAAAAAGAGGGCTAAAAAGTGAAAGAAGGCCATGGGCCTTCTTCCATGTCTGTCTTCACAAGGAACCAATGGGGCTAAGGGTATGCAATCTAAACACTCTCTCACATGCCTTTGGACTGTGAGAGAGCAAATCTACCCATCCCATTTGCCAGGCACACACACAATCAGACATGTTCCCTCAGTTGGCATAGCCTGTTTAGAATGCAATGTTAATTCAACAATAGCATCATCTGATGCAATACGCTTGCTAATCAGGAAATCTGTGTAGTTTGTTATTGATTTTTAAAATGATATAATAGAACCTCACTACAACACTGAAATAAATGTCTTTCCAAAAATAAGACAACAAATATATATTTGGGGAGATATTGCTTGAAGTAAGATTATTTAGCAGTGCAATGAAATTTCATTGTGTCACGATGCCCCGTTGGCAGTGACCAGTTGATGGTTCCAGCCGCCTCCCACTCCATGTCTAATGTCTGGTTGTTTTGTTTTCCAGATATTACAATACTTTCATTATTCAATAGATCACTACACTTCGCCATCAAACACCCATAGCTGATTTTCATATACAGTCAATAGTGTCGTACTCAGTTCCCTGTGTTTATTTGGTCATCTATGGTTCATGGTCTATACGTAGGGTCTCTGTGTTAGGTGTGTTACTGTTTAGTCATCATGTACTGTATATATGTATACGTTGTGTGTCATCGAAGCTCATTTATTTTTATAGTATTTTTTCGGATTAATCATTTATTTTTTTAATATCACATCTGTCTACATTTATTCCCTACAACACCATGGATCGTTACACTAACACTGCCATTGCTGTTCCCCAACAAATTGGCATTCTGGTAATGTACTTCTGGCATTTCTCATCCTCTCACAGTCTCACAGTCCTCTCGCAGTGTACCCCAACCTTCCTATCTCAGCTGCTCTGGTAGAGCCTCACATGCAGACTCCAATGTGTTTGAAACTTTTGGCCATAATAGAGTCTTCTAAATAACTAACCTTCTTAGTAGATCATTATTATGGTAAGACAAAGCCAAGGTCAGTTCTACCTGATGCTCTTGTTGCTTCTCACTCACATGGCTGAATGCACCCAGGGCCTAGTGAGTTTTAATGGGAACGGATGGACATAGCATGTCCCATTCCCGTACTAATTCCATCATAAATCTCTTTATAATGTGAGGGTAGACAAACCCCATGGCCTATACTGGTCTGGACAGCCCTTATACTGGTCCCAGTGGTGTACTCTTCTGTTGTCCATAAGTGTACCTGATTATATCTACCCAGCTGGAGCTATCTGAGTTAAGATCTACTGTCCATATGTTTTGTAGTTCGGCTGTTGTTTTCCAGTGCCATTAACTGGGCCAACAACACTCAGTCATCCTTATAGTTGCCATGACCTGCTACTTTGAGCACTAACGTATGTTAGAAGACAGAAGCAGTCTCTGGGTTTTCTCTCACCGGTTGGAGTGGAAAAGATCACCTGATGCATTACAGGTTTACATCGGGTGTTTGCTAACATTTACCATTGTATTAGGTTTGTTAATCACATGTACTGCTAATATAGGGAGTGCTTTAGGGAGTACATAACCTTAGGGTCCAATAAGGATTAAGCCCTATTCTACTGTGGTATTCTTCAAAATGGACCTAGTTTGATTAACTACAGAGGAAACAACTGTAGCCTACTGAAGGCTATTCAAGATGAGCATTTATTTGGTAATCCCAGTTTTCAGAGAAATGATGAAGGAAATATATCATAGCCCCCGTTTTATGTGTTCCTTGTTGTTGTGGTAAACAGTGTTTGTTAAGTCATTCATAGTATCCAAGGTTGTACGTCAAAATTCCTATACTACTTTTTTCTCTTTCATCCTCATTAGAGGAGCAGCTGTTCCCAGTCATATCCGCTAGCTGCCTGTGAGTAACTGTGGCCCTGTTACACAACCCTGACCGCTGGCCTGCTCTTACTCATCCCAGTCATCTCAGCTTAGTGGGGGGGTGGATGCAGAGGGTTGGGGTCAACCTGCAGTGGAGCAGAGAGTGTGCTCTGCAGCACGGTGGTCCGGATGGTTGAGGGTGTTGGGGTCAGAGTTCAAAACATCAAGGTTAATCAGGGTAACTAAGGCCTGAGAGGGGAATTATGTGAGTGAAACTTGTCCTGCCCTTGACAACAATAAATTAGCTACACCATATTAGTTCACTATTGTAGATTAGACAATAGGACAATAGTTGCTCATATCCATAAACATTGAGGGAAATAAACATTTGGGTTTGTTCTGTAATGTAAACGTAGGCTGGCACAGTACAAAGAGAAAGAAGCTCTTTCCGGGAAAAGTGTAGAGACACAAACATTTTGTTGCTAAACTGCTGAAAAACCTTTTGTAGGTAAGTAAATAGATGACTGTAAGAATCGACAAATGATCTCATCATTTTGCGGTAGCGAAGAAAATTATATAATAGGTCTCTCAGGAAGATTCTAGGTGAAAAAACTGAAAGATGAGGCAGGACATGTCATTAGTGTTCATTTGGCAATTTGACCAATTGCCTGCATTCATACAGTACATTTCCAATTAGCTAATGAGCCAATTACACCCTGAACATCCTTGGAGCCCTGTAATTGATTGATAATGGTGTTAGTGGACATGGAAATGCAGCGCTACACACAACAGAGAAAGCCCATAAGAGCATTTTACAGTAATCATAATGCATTCAATAATTTTAAATGCAAACATTTCCTTGAAAATGTATTATTTTGACATTTTGGTTCATTTTACATTGTACACACATCTCAAATAGAACATTTTTTTCAAAATAGTCAAGGAACAGATAATAAGTTACCATCATAAGTAGACATTGAATATTAGTTAAGTTATTAACATTTTATGTCATTCAGCACATATTCTTATGCAGAGTAAATTACAGAACAGTAACTAATTGCAATTTTCACAGAAACGAACCCATATCCTGACATTACTAGTGCCATGCTCTTACCAGGTTTGCTACACATTACCCATTGTATTGCCTGCAGGATGAAAACACTGAGGGATGATTTCCTGTGACATCATCCTTGGTAATATAAATGCTATTTCTATCCTTCTCTGTTACCTTACATAACCCAGATTTTGGGGAAGCACTAAATGAGACGCCACCATTAAGAGGGCTCAGTGCAAGTATCAAAGTACTTCATTGTAAATGCAAGCAGCTTTGACTGCAATTAGACCAGGCAGGATGGTGAGGAGTATGCTGACAGTCCGCTTTTGTAACCGCAGTGTACCAGCGAGCAATTGGAAACCCAAAACATGGCATTGATTGGATTCAACAGATTGAACAGGAAAACAGACTGTGAAAGTTAAGAGAAAGAAAGGTCTGACCATGTAAAGGCATCCAGCAAATGGTTGTACACGTTGGATCCTAACTGTGTTGAGTGCGGTGGGACGGTCAGAATGGGTCACCTAGCCACTGTGCTGCTCTGTTGACTCCTTTTAGCGAGATAGAAGCCCGGCAGCTTAATTGTGGTCGTTAGCCGGATGAGTGCCCCTTTTCCAAGAGCACGGACTCCGTCCTACTTCCTGGTCGAGTGAGCAGAGTGAGAACATGCACTGGCTTGGCGAGATGAAACTGAGTGGAGACAGGGAAGAAGGCCGTAATCTGGAACTGGACACCACGAAATAAAGAGAGAGAAAGCGGGAGGAGAGAGAGGCCGTCCGAGCCCATTCTCCTCATGTGCTTTTCTGCATGGACCAGATTATGTTTGAACCTGGCAAAAAAATAAGGTATACCTTCCACTTAGGGTGATGTGAGCACCTATGATCTTCCATTAAGCCTGCAGTTTGTGAGGCCATTGCAAGTAAGGATGGTGGATAGATGCTGGATTGTTTTCTCTGAATGTTCAATTTCTGTGTTAGTAAATAGTTTTGTTTTATGCCTTTCCAAACCACCACCTTCACCCAGTTTGGTTTCCTTTTCACAGAGTTTGACTGTCAGTAAGAAAGGCCACCGCGTGACATAATTAAAACGTCAAGCAGTGGCAAAAAGAAAGACAGGCACATAGCATAATTAAAATGTCAAACTGTGCCGCTATTGCAGCTAGGGGAGTCGGTTGACAAATCCTCCCTAACAATGCTATACGGTTCGGTATAAAGTGGTCCAAACTGTAAACTTATATTTGAATAAAATGCTGAACGTTTATGATCATGGTTGAAATGCACTACGCCTGTAAAGTGATATTTCATGCAGTGTGCCTGATCTGGGACTGAAGACACCTGTATGGAGATGAATAATACATGTTCTGTTGAAGGCAGAGCTGATCATTTATTATATACTGTACTCTGAAGAGATAGGATCGCACGTTAAATTCTGTTTTTTTTGTGAGTGACAAAAACATATACTAATATAATTAGGTGGGTGCATTTACAGTACAATGAATGTATCCTATTTCACATGTGCATTGTCTATTATATGCATAAACCTTTCACCTTTCTGAGGGACACTGGGAGAATGAGTTTATGGTCTGGGGATCAGCCAGTTTTGACGGACACCCAGGAGCTATTTGGTGTAACTGATTTGACCAATTGCGCTCAGATTTTCAGCACAAGGGATTGGGTCAAGAAACCTTTCAGTTACTGTCCCTAATGTTTCTAAATAATAGGCTATCCTGACACATTCACTACCATCCTTGAATCTTGCAGAAACATGAAATATTGCTGTACATTTAGGGAATTAGCCTGTCAGGAAGGGTTACAAAGGGTAGCTGGCAAGGTCTCATGGTGGAAGCTCAGCAGGGTTGCTATAGACAGGAATAAATGGTGCAGGAAAATGTAGAGCAAAGACATGGTAGGCGTTGATGGTAGTCGAGAACATTAGAGGAATGTAGAGGATGAAAGAAACATGAGGAGAATTTACTTCATCCCTCTCTTTTTACATTTTCCGTCTCTCACTTTATCTGCCTCCTTCTCTCGCCCCACTTGTCTTTCTCTCTCTCCGTCTTTGTCTCATCCTTCATCCCGTCTGGCTATCTCTGGCTGTTTAGATGAAGACTGATGATTTCTGCCTGACTGGCACTTCCACAAAGAGCTCTCTGATGAACTCAAACTCTTCCTAACATCCGTCGCTCCAGCCCTTATTTACTTCCCTCTTCCTTTCTTGTTCCCTCCACCTCATTCAAGATAATCTTCTCTTAGTTTTGCCCTCTTACTTCGCCCCATTTATCAGCCACTATTGGAGCCAACTGATTAAGCTGTCCCAGGTAGCTGTCACTTACTAGTGACATAAAGGTATTTAGTGTGAGCATTCAACAAGGTATACTGGTCAGCTGAGCATTTTGCTCTAAACACCGTCCACCTCATGCCTGTTCAATAAATGTTGCCCACCTGTGTGGATTTGGGACATTTAACATATAGAATCCTCCATTGTAGGTTGTTTAGTTGTTGGCAATAGTTTGGCCAGATTAAGCCATGTTTTGGGTTAAATGTTTGGAAATTGGTTGAAATTACAAGACATTTAGTACTGCAGTGATTGGGTTAGTTTTCTACATTAATATTGTGATGCTGTGACTGTTTCATGCAGAAATACTGCTGTGATCAGTCAAATAAGCAAAACATGCAAGTAATGTGCAGGGAATTGTTGATTTAGCAAAACATCTGCGATCACAGAATTGTGAAAAACAGAAGGGATTGAAGACAGAAAATCTATAATAGCTTCAGAAATAAAACAAGAGTCAGTGAGATGTGGGTGTGTGTGTGGGGGGTCGTTAGATAAAAAATTGCAAAATAAATATTTGGTATTACTGAGACGAGAGTTTCTAGTTTAAACCCTCAATTATAGAGTTTGAAGAAAAACTGACTCAAACTAATTCTTGGCAATTGGAGGTAGGAGAAGCCCCCTTCTGTCTGATGGAATGCAATTCAGTTAGAAAGGACTAGGATCCAATCGCCTCTGTGTCCGACTATGAAGCAAATCTAAGTAGCAAAGCACTAGCTCTTCACAACTCTACTGGGAAAAAAATTACAATTATTATTATGTTTTATAGTAGTTTTCAATTTTCAAAAAGTTAACAAATTGGTGATAAGAATACTGTTGCTATATTTCTTCAGGGCCTAAAACAGGGACTAACACTGAACCATTTGATATACTGTACAATAGTAATTACCAGCCAAAGTCCAGATAACGGTTCCCAGTCACATACCAATGAAAGCTGTTTGGAATGTTATTTTTAAATGAGGGGTTATGGTTTGCATTAAAAACAGCTATCTCAAGTTGAATGTGTTGAGCCTACTTTCCTCGAATGATGGATTTGGAAGAAGTATTGCTCTAGAGACAGATGAAATGAATAAACACATAATTAGTTTACCATGCAAAAATCTAATTCTCTGCCAGTCTCTGGCGGAACTACCTAATCAATCATGTTGCAAGAAGGAAAAAAAAGTGTGTGTGTGTATATATTTTTCTACTGTACATACTGTATGTGTGCGCATGTTTCTGCTGTACAGTTGTGGTCAAACATTTTGAGAATGAAACAAAACTAATTTTCACAAAGTCTGCTGCCTCAGTGTTGATGATGGCAATTTGCATATATTCCAGAATGTCATGAAGAGTGATCATATGAATTGCAATGAAGTCCCTATTTGCCATGAAAATTAACTTAATCCCCCAAAAGAACATTTCCACTGCATTTCAACCCTGCCACAAAAAGACCAACTTCCTCATGTCAGTGATTGTCTTGTTAACACAGGTGAGAGTGATGACGAGGACAAGGCTGGAGATCACTCTGTCATGCTGATTGAGTTAGAATAACAGACTGGAAGTTTTAAAAGGAGAATGATGCTTGAAATCATTGTTCTTCCTCTGTCAACCATGGTTACCTGCAAGGAAACGTGCCGTAATCATTGCTTTGCACATAAAGGGCTTTACAGGTAAGGATATTGCTGCTAGTATGAATGCAAAAACTCTAATTATATATAACTATATATCAGATCATCAAGAACTTCAAGAAGAGAGGTTCAATTGTTGTGAAGAAGGCATCAGGGAGCCCAAGAAAGTGCCAGGACCATCTCCTAAAGTTGATTCAGCTGCAGGATCGGGGCACCACCAGTGCAGAGCTTGCTCAGGAATGGCAGGAGGCAGGTGTGTGTGTGCATCTGCATACAGTGAGGCAAAAACTTTTGGAGTAAGGCCTGGTGTCAAGAAGGGCAAAAAAGAAGCCAGTTCTCTACGGGAAAAACATCAGGAGGAGACTGATATTCTGCAAAAGGTACAGGGATTAAACTGCTGAGGGCTGGGGTAAAGTCATTTTCTCTAGAATACCCTTTCCAATATTTTGGGCCATCTGGAAATCACCTTGTCCGGAGAAGTCAAGTTGAGCGCTTTTCTACTGTACATACGGTATGTGTGTGGTTTTCTACAGTACCTACTGTCCGTGTGTGTGTTTTTCTACTGTCCATACAGTTGTGCTCAAAAGTTGGCAATAGACTGGTAATAGATGTACCATTTTTAACGAAAACATGAGTAGGCAGGCAGCAGGCAAAACAATTAGTTTTAATATTCCATGGGATTCATATTCAACTGTAGATCATAACACAAACATAAAACAAAAATGGCAACAAAAAAATAATGAAATAACTCCTGTTCAAAAGTCTGCATACCCTGAATTCTCAATACGGTGAATTCTTGCAGGTACTATAGCTGCCCATTTGATTGGGCAAAATGCCTCCAGGTCATGCAAAGTCTTTGGTCATCTTGCATGAACTGCATGTTTGAGATCTCGAGAGTGGCTTGAAGAAATTAAGATCAAGAGACTGTGATGGCCACTCCAGATTTATCATCTTTTTCTGCTGTAACCACTGGAGGGTCAACTTTGTGCAGAAGAATGCAAATTGTCTGTCAGTATTGTCCGATAACCAATAGCCATCAATTTTCACAGGGTTCCCCGTGCTTTTAGAGCTCACACACCCACACATCATCAGTGAGCTAATACCATGCTTCACAGCAGGGATTGTGTTATTTTCATTATAGGCCTTGTTGACTCCTCACATTAAGCTTTATTTTGGTCTCGTAACTCCAAATTACAGTGTGCCAAAATCTGTGAAGCATGTTGAGGTGTTGTCGGGCATATTGTGACCAGGCTTTTTTGTTGCATTAGCACAGTAAAGGCTTCTTTCTAGTAACAAAACAATGCAGCTAATTTTTGTTCAAGTATCATCGTATTGTGCTCCTTGAAACAACCACACCGTCTTTTTCCAGGGCATCCTGTGTGTCTCCCAAGGTTACCTGTGGGTTTTTCTTTGTATCCTGAAGAATTCTTCTGGCAGTTTTGGTTGAAATCTTTTTTGATCTACCTGACCTTTGCTTAGTATCAAGAGATTGCAGAATTTTCCATTTCTTAATAAGTGATTGAACAGTGCTCACTGGCATTTGTAAGGCTTTAGATATCTTTTTATACCCATTCCCAAATTTATGCAGTTCCAGTACCTTCTTACGCAGGTCTTTTGACAGTTATTTTCTGCTCCCCATGGCTCAGAATCTAGCCTGCTCAGTGCATTCATGTGAGAGCTAACAAACTCATTGACTATTTATACATAGACACTAATTGCAATTTAAAATGCCACAGGTGTGGGAAATTTACCTTTAATTGCCATTTTAACCTGTGTGTTTCACTTTGTGTGTCTGTAACAAGGCCGAACATTCAAGGGTATGTAAACCTTTGATCAGGGTCTTTTTGGGTGAATTCTGTTATTGGTTTATAAAGGAGTCAAAAAACTATGTAATAATTAATGGCTTAATATGATTACTATTCTTACATAACAGTCAGATGTTTTGCATGAACAGTTATATTGTCAAAATCAATGCTGAAATTTCACACTTTCTGCCAGGGTATGCAAACTTATGAGCACAACTGTACTGTATGTGTATGCTTTCTACTGTACATACTGTATGTGTGTGCACTTTCTGCCTTTCTGTGTTGTGTTTTGTTTCCTTGTATGCCGTTCTGAAATACAAACCTTGGTCCGTGTGGTTGGAATATTTCTGCTTCCAATCCAAATTTTCTGCCCTTTAAATAAAAGGATAATCTCAAAGATGGCACACTCAACCCTCTTTATAAAGACACAGGGACTGTGTGTGTTTGTTGTCAACTCTAGCAAAGACAGAGAAGATAAGTGGTTCTGTGTGGAATTTAGGTTAGAGTCAACATCTGGCCTAATGTTGATGTTCAAACCACCTTAAACTCTCTGGCTGCAACACAAACACATGTCCAAGTTAAGTGCTGACACAACGAAAGTAAGATAGAGTGCAGAGGCACGTAAACAAGTGTTTCCCATGCCAATATAGTCTTTAAATTGAAACTGAATTGAATTGAGAAATGGAGAGGGACTAAAAACGGAGTGTGAAAACTGGAGAGACAAAGTGGTGGGTACAGACACACACATACACTGATTAATAAACCACTATAACTTTGTAACCCAACACTTTCTCCTCCTTGAACTTAATTACATTACTGGAGTGCTGTCTACATCACACTGCAAGGTGACATTGACCCACAGGATTATTGACATTTCAATAAATACTATTACTTAGTTCCCCTTATCTCAGATGTGCCATGATCTTACACCAATATATATTGCATCTCCAGGAGCCTGATAAATATGGTTGGGTATCGTTTGGATTTTAACGTTTCCGATGCCGAACCGGTACTTTTAAAACGATTCCGATTCCTAAACCGATTCTTGAAAAACTGAAAAAATAAATAAAATTAAAGAAAGGCTCTTATAGAGTTTTGTTATAGAAAATTATTTAAATTTAACAATATATTAATGTTTTAAATTACTTGAATATATAATAATTACATCTAAGTCACCTAACACACAACTACAATAATTTAATAATAAATAACATTTACACTATTAACAAGTAACAACAAAATAAATGTTGAGTTGGTATGCTAACTAAACCAGCTTCAAACTTTAGCAGTTCTTTTGCAGAAAAATGCCCATATATGCCTTCTCTGGCAAGTGTCACACACCCACACCATCTTCGAGGATCTTCCGGTTCTCTCAGTCACCGGAATACTAGGATTTCATTAGTGTCAAGTCTAGGTTATATTGTTCAGCGGTAATACCTTATATGTTGTTGGTTAGAGGAGGGTAAGTGGACCTCTAGCCTTCTCTATGTTTCATTATAGACACCAGTGTTCCGTTACGCAGCTGTTGCCTATTGTAATTAAGACAGTATATTACCAGATCATTTGTGGCCTGTCCCAGCTAGCCAGAAGTGTCGGCCCAGGTCCGGCCCACATCTGGGCAAATTTGGCCGACACTTCTGGCTACCTGGGGTATTTTGTTGGTTAATCCGCTGGTGTAGCTTGTCTTGTTCTCGATCTGGACATGTGTATGTTACATTGAGTATCTGATTAAAACCGCCATACCTGCGATTGCTTCCATTCGTTATTCATTGGGACTGAGCGTGACAGCAAGACTGTACGACGTGCTCTCCTGACTTATTCTTTCTCCCAAATGAGACGTTCTCCCAAATGACGTTCTCAGGAAACTATTTCGAAAACATGATTTAAATTGTATGCCAACATATTTATGGTGTTTTTACGTTGAGCTGCCCATTTTGTTATTAGGCTATATTCATCCTTCTATTACGTTGCACCTGCATGTTTCATTTCGCCGGTTCATGCAAGAACATTCCACACATTCCATAGCAATCGAAATTATATATTAACGTTCACGGTTAAGGTTAGCTATGTGGTTATCATTGATTGTATATGTTGTTACTGAGGTTAAAGGTTAGGATTAAGGTTAACGTTACTAAAAAAATATTATAATATATTATAAAATAATATAATGTGCAACACGCTTGCATCACGCTGGAACGGAGAAAAACACACTAAGCATCCATCTGGATTTGAACTCACAAACTAAAAGTTCGGAAAGTTTTTGGCATTTTAAAAGTAGCTTCATTTACGGAATCTAGCTAGCGGTAGACTACAGAGAAAGTGTGATATTTTTACGTCCGTTTCGCAGCATCAGAGGGAAAATATTTCAGTCGACACATTAAGTGGATTCGAAATTAGGAACCG
Organism: Umbra pygmaea; assembly: GCA_016801145.1. Classification (NCBI taxonomy): domain Eukaryota; kingdom Metazoa; phylum Chordata; class Actinopteri; order Esociformes; family Umbridae; genus Umbra; species Umbra pygmaea. Next base: position 16,710 of record JACXGM010016915.1, read on the forward strand.
AAATTTGAGTTCTGATCTGGTCCGATTCCTCCCGGTTTCGGTACCCAACCCTACTGATAAAGTCCCCTGAGGTCATTAAAACCGGCTCAGAAAAAGATGGGGGGTCTGCATGGGGTAGTGGGCTGCAGTGCACGACAGTCTACGTCATGATAGTCAGAGGTTCGAACCTGACAATGGGTTCTCTGAATTTTCCTGGACCTCCTGCACGAGGCGGCAAAGAATTTGGATTTGATAAATCAGATTATCTATCCTGCCACGTCGCTTTCCAGCGACTACTTGTGTCCAGAACAAGTGCCTGTTGGTTCAATCACAGAAGTATATTTAGTGAACATAAACATCCAGTGCATAATCCGACTAACGGCTTTTGTGTTAGACTCGCAGTGCGAAAAGAATCGGCGGCTAGGGCGACATGCGGTTGGAGGAACTATGTGCGCACCCTTCGCCATCCCACAGATCTGTGCAGGGAGTTTCAGAGCTGCCAACAAGGCAGGATTACAGGGAATTGCGAGGGAGAAAAATTAAAAGGTCTACCAAGGTTAGAGATCAAGGCCATGTCTTTACAGCTAGCCTGGATCCACAGGAACAGCCCTGTGCTTGTTTGCACAGTGGGTTTGTAAATGGAAAATCTGTGAAACAGGAGCTGTGAAAGTCAGCCCTGTTCCGGAGCACTGACAAACAATGTGAGAATACTCCAGACAGGTAGGCATACACACACTCACGTCTCTGAAGGGCACACTCTCTTCCTGTAGTGCCCGTTAATCCCAGGGAGCCAATCAAAAGCTAAGCATCACATAGTCCCTGATATTGCCCGAGAACTAATCACTTTTCAATCTACATGGCTCCTTATCATGATTCTGTCCAATGCTGTTAACAAGAAATTAAAAACAAAATGGTTGTGGTGAAAACAAATTGCCAAAAAATAGCCCACAGTAATGAACAAAACGTGTTTTGTTCAATGGAAATGGTGGGTAATTCATACAGTCAAATTTCTCACAAGCTCATTCACAATCACTTGTTTTGGTGTGTAGTTGGTTACGTCAGAGCCTTTTTAACCCAAAGGACTAAAGATGTAAGGCATTGGAGGACTTTTAAAGGGGCGAAAAATGAAAATAATCCATTTGATATAATCCAGCAGTGAGGAGAGAGGCTCTGGGTCGGGTTAGGTCACTTCAGGTGGGCTGACAGGGGGCCAGAGGAGAGTTCCCGTATTAAACGGTCGGAGGAACTGCTTGCCGACCGCCTGTGATGTTATGTCGTCTTTCTCCTCTCCAGGGGCTCCTACCTCGGGCCACAGATTCACACTATCAGGGCTTAGGAGCCGTAATGGATTTTGGCTTTTCTCTTCACCGTAGGAGCTTTCTCTTTTTAGAAGTTTGCAATTATGGTGATTTTGTTTTGCGGAAACAGGACATGTATTTTGCCTTTTTCTTTTCCGGGAGGAAAAGAACTTGAAAACCTGTCACATTTTTATGGAAATGTTTTTCTCTTGTCTATATCCTTTGGGTGCATCTTTTCTGTCCATGTCAGCACGACACTGTGGCTGTCTTATAGGACGCTAGAGAACAATGCGTAGTCATTGCTGTGAACTTCAACATTTTTTGCCAGGAAAAAACAAACAAATTAGTAACTTTTAACTGACTAACCTGGGGAAAAGCGGCGGGGACATTTGCTTTGTGAGCAATGCCCACACTAAATGGTCTGTGTTATCATTTAAGGGCGGATGATGAACACTGCTCTACAAACCAGGAGCAGAGATCAGAAATTGTCAGGGGCCGGTGCATTTATGACAAAAGTGAGCGATCTCCCCATCTGAGAACTGGGCAGTAAGGACTAAAGTCACAGAGACAAGTGTGGGGGCAGAGGGCAGAAATTAGCCACATCCCCTATGAGAAGAACATGTATCCCTGGCCATTTGACAGCAAATAGAGGAAAGATTAGACTGTAGTCACGATCCAGAGAATACAGAGCAGCACAACCTCCCCCCCCAGTAAGACATAAACAGGGTTCTAATCAGGAGAAAAATATAACATATGTATAATATACAGTAGGAGTCTGTGGGATATCAAGATATTGGCTAGCTAACAAAGTGTGACATTCAGTCAGGGATAATGAAGGTAATGACTTGGGAATGACAGGATGTGAGACTAATACCCAGTTAAAGCGTGGGGGGTAGTACGCTGACACACACAGGACAGCTCTAAGCGCAGCTTCTAGTTTCACTGAGGGAACTGACAGTACAATTTCATTGAAGTATAAAGAGGGTTGATGAAACACAGTCATCATTGGTGATCATTTTTGCCATCATTGTCGTCATCACCATTACAGTCATTACCGTCGTAGTTATCATGATCACAGCTGTCGTTTTTCAGAAATACTTTCAGGATTGCTCATTCAGTCATCATCACCAATTTCATTTCTTATTTTCTCATCCTCATCATTATTTGGAATTTTCTGTCAATTTAATTGCAATAGGCAACGTAATGAACAGCATCAACACTCGTAGATCAACATGACGCACTTAGCACTAAGAGTCTACAGTACCTTGGTTGATATCAGAAGAAAGTTGTCAGACCTCATTTTAACTGTTCAAATGAACTAAACCCATGAAGTGAACTTTTTACCTGTGAGTGACTGAGTCAGTGAATTTAAATGCATTCCCCCACGGACAATCCCAGAATCCAATGAAAGGGTTGTCAATGAAAGAACAGGAACATATTGACTTACTGACGGAGGCTGAGTTGGGTAAGAATAAGGAATATTCCTTTAAGTGGTGTGAAATTCAACTTTCTCTTGAAGTTGGCAATGTTCTGAGGTTCTTTGGCAAGATCTTCAGGCTTGGACTCAGTTTTTTAAGTATCATAGCCAATTAGTCTGGCCCAGTGGATTCCTGCTACTCCAGGACTAACCCTCTTCCACCAGAGGCTATGTATTAATAATGCAATATGCCTGACTCTCCCTCACATCAGCAGACTATCTTCTAGTCACGTAGGTCAATTATTTTGTTATATAGGAGCTTAAATGTTCTGTGGCCACGACTGTCTGCTTTACTGGTAATGTTAACCAACACCATGCACTCACAGAGGCCTCCATTTAATAACACCATATGGTTCCTCTCTTGCCTGCATGTTAGTCGGTTGGTCCATTAACCTGTCTGTTGTCAGCAGCGACACTGGCCTTGCCCAGGGGTTAATGTGTGATGCTACTTAACCTCTTAAGCCTCGCCCCCTAATTGTCAAATTCTGCCTAAAAAAACATACCCAAAGTTAAACTCCTGTTACACTGGACCTGAGGCAAGTACAAACATATGGTTGATGTTTTTTTAAAGAAAAGACCTTGACATTTTTGGATATGTAAAATTCATTTCAAACAAATATACACAGTGAATATGGCACAGGATGAA
>JACXGM010016916.1:0-20109 GCA_016801145.1 Umbra pygmaea
AATATTTTGTATAATAACTTGTATTGAAAAATTCTAATTTTTGAGTCTGGTGTTGTTTCGCGTATTAGTCCAAATGCGTTATGCCACGGGATCGGAACATCAAAAATTTCTTCCCAGCTATTTTGTAGTTTATATGGAAAAGCAACCAGTTTTTTTGTTCTTAGATGGAATTGGTATATTTCTTTGTTTATCCGTATTAGCTACCGTAGTTGCTCCTATTGTAATTTGCTGCCTTTTTCAATAAACACCTTGATACAACAGTGAATAGCTGCTGTGCGCCGGGATGCCAGAACGATTGGGAAAAAGATAAAGGGAGAGGCATTTTATAGGATTCCTAAACATCCTGAGAGAAGAAATAAATGGATTGCTGCCATAAAACGTGCTAGAAGCAGACAGAACCAAACCGAGCGATGGGAGCCCACAAACAATTGTTTTTGGTTATGCTTTTAACACTTCATATCACGTAACGGAACAGAAATATCTTATTTATGTAACATTATCTAATAGCCCACATAAAATATAGCTAATGTAACACATGCAATCCCCAGCTCAGGGTCATCTGAGAGTGTTTTGAATGCCTGGTGACGCGCCTGGTCATTAATTAGAGGTGTGACGGTTATTAAATAACCGTGAGATTGACGGTTATAGACGAACACCGTCATTAGAACTCTATAACCGTCAAAATCGTGTTATTAAAATATTTTTAATAATGTAGTCATTCCGAGTGTTTAAATACTATTAAAAAATAATTGTTTTACTAACAGTCTGTGTTAATAAATGGTCTACGTCTTTTCAAACTGTATTTGAGTATTTGGAAAATAGCATAACTGAGATTTGCAGATGCATGCAGCGCAGTGGCTACTGGCCAGTCTTTGAAGCCGCTCAACGGAGTTTAATGGCAAGTGTGGGGTGCAACACCTATTCATTAGAGTGGGGGAGGTTAAATAGTCTGTTTCTTTCCCCAGTTAGGTGAAAATAAGAATCATGTCATAAAAAAGTTAAATTGGCTGTTTAGGCATATTTCGGTTTTAAACTTCTAACAAAGTGCAACTCAAACTGCATTTACAGCCTAGTATAGTAACGTGATGGATGAGATGCAAAGACGACAGAGCATGGAGAATGGAGAATATGGAGAATATATCAGGTTATTTGTGTTTAGCTGTTTAGGCATATTTCCCTTTTTAAACTTCACACAAAAAGCGAAATGCCAACTGCATTTACAGCCTAGTAAAATAATGGGATGGAGAATAGGGTATATCAGGTAAATTGTGTTCAACAACGTGTTAAGGGGGTGCTTCCTACAGTCTAATGAACCTGTAGGGTGGGGGTGATATATGTGAAAAAACTGTATTTGTTACAAATGCCAACACCAGCAATCTCTGTCCACCAGTTCAAAGGCAGTTGAACATGTCCCACTGTTATTACAACAGTCGGTATTCGTCTTTTATTCTTTGGCAATGGTATGTAGATTTTATCATTTGTATTTAACTAATTCATTTTAATGCAGCTCATATAGAATTAAATTAGCCTACTTTTGTTACACACTGTGTGTGATTTAGCTACTTTATACAAAGCACTTCATTGCTAGTTGTCTTGCTGTTAATCCTAAATAAACGTATAGCGGGTAATTAGTGTCTGCTCATTATTTATTGAAAGGCAATTCAAACTAAGTTGTTTGCGGCAATCGGGCAGTCTTGTAACAAACAGACCAACCGGCGACTTTGACCAATGTCATATCCGTCATTAACAATTCCCAAACCGGCACACCCCTATCATTAATGTTTCCACAACTGATCAGAGGATGATTTCAATGACAGCAGGAGAGAGAATTCAACTAACAATGCGTAGGAAAACAATTGTAGGCTATATGCCTCAACAATTGACAGAAAATATAAATATAAATAAAACGATTGGCAGAATTATAATAGCAGGTATCTTGTCTGATAAAAACAACTGTTTGCAAGTATTTCATCTTAATTACGCTGGTAGGAACGGTAGGCTACCATATTTCCTCTTTCAGAGACCCGGTTGTAATAAAGCTGTCTCAACTGTAGGCTATTTCTTGATGTTTTAAATATGAAAAAAGGGGTCTAGGGATAAATGGATTAACAATCCAACCTGTGATGTGTGGTATGGCAACGTGCAGCACTCATCGATAAGCCCTTGCCTGGTTCCAGTCCCTGAATCAGGCTAGATAAGCCCCATAAATAGTCAAGGAAATCCAACTGTCCTGTGTGTTTGTATCGGGTTTAATGTCAACTAGTAGTGTTTGTGTTAGGGAGACAGTTCTTCACTCTGTTTAATGGGTGGAGGTAGAGGACTGTGGGAAAACCCAGGGTGTGTAATGTGAGTGGTAGGTAAGACAATCAGGCTAACGAGCCAGCCACCACCAGTGTTTTGACATAGGACAGCCACTAGCTAGCCATCGCTTTGTCACAAAAAACACTAGATCACTCAAAACCTGTGGCTCATTAGCATGTCTACATCAGAGACAATCTTTTTGTGGTAAGTGAACGTTAAAATCATAAAATTTTTTTTATTTATTATAAATTTATTATTACTTATTTGTAATTTGGTGTTGAGATTTGAAGTGAGAGGAATTGTCCGCCATGTTTTTTATTTTGTTCAGCTCCCCAGGGGGGCGTAGTGATACTTTTTGTTTTTATTTTACAGCACTTGAGTGAAAAGGCAAAATAAGTGCGTATATCAGGGAATTGTTATTGGCTAAAAATGTGTGCAGGATGAGAACTGGACATGTAGCTCGATTAAAAAAAAGAGCCTAACAAGTATATCAGAATGAGCAGCACGCAGATTACAGTCGTGGTTAAAAGAGTATGACACAAGCATTGGTCTCCACAAGGTTTGTTGCTTCAATGTTAGATCTTTTTATCAGTAGTTACTATGGTATACTGAAGTATAATTACAAGCATTCCATAAGTTTCAATTGACAATTACATGAAGTTTATGCAAAGAGTCAATATTTGCAGTGTTGACCCTTCTTTTTCAAGACCTCTGCAATCCACTCTGGCATGCTGTCAATTAACTTATTGGCCACATCCTGACTGATGCAGCCCATTCTTGCCTGATCAATGCTTTCAGTTTGTCAGGATTTGTGGGTTATCTTTGTCCACCCACCTCATGGGGAGTTCCTGGCCATTAACCCAACATTTTTATTTTTTGTTCCTTGAGCCACTTAGTTATGACTTCTCCCATATGGCAAGGTGCTCCATCTAGATGGAAAAGGCTTTGGTTGTCATCAAACTGTTCTTGGATGGGAGATGGATGGGAGAAGTTGCTGTCAGAGAATGTGTTGGTACAATTTTTTTATTCGTTGCTGTGTTCTTAGGCAAAATTGGTAGTGAACCCACTCCCTTGGCTGAGAAGCAACCCCACACATGAATGGTCTCAGGATGCTTTACTGTTGGCATTTTCCATATGACAAAGCTATACATGTGACATATTTCTACATTACTACACTATACCATTATACCACCAACCTGAACCGTTGATAGGCAGAATGGGCCTTTTCAATTTTCTGTTGTACAATTTTGGTAGGCCCATACAAATTTTAGCCTCAGTTTTCTGTTCTTAGTTGACAGGAGTGGCACTCGGTGTGGTCTTGTGCTGCTATAGCCCATCTGCTTCAAGTTTCAATGTGTTATGCATTCAGAGATGCACTTCTGCATATCTTGGTTGTAATGTTTGCTTATTTGAGTTACTGTTGCCTTTCTATCAGCTAGAACCAGTCTGTCAATTCTCCTCTGATCCTCTGCCATCAACAAGGCATTTTTGTCCACAGAACTGCCACTCACAGGATATTTTCTCTTTTTCTGACCATTCTCTGTAAACCCTAGAGATGATTGTGTGGGAAATCCCAATATATCAGCACTTTCTGAAATACTCCAACCAGATCGTTTGAGTAAGACCCTATGTGGTACAGTAACCAAAAATGTTTGGGAACCACTGGAAATAGGTTCATTTTTGGGACGCTTTGCATCACACACCACTGCTGCAACATAAATAACATCTACCAAGATTAAACCAGGAATTAAATTACACTTATTTAACCCATGTAGGCCTAAAATGCCTGCTAAAAATGGCCTTTATGCCTAAGTACTGTTCTGTGTAAAGCCTCTCACAAAACCTAAGGGTTTCCAAAAATATTTGTCAAAATTTGCCAATGCCTACTAAAACCTGAATTTCTCAGGCTCTATAGCAGATAAAAACATGGAATAAAAGCATACGTCTTTGGTTTTCAACTTCACTGACTTGCTTGGCCATAATCTTCAATTGCATTTTTTTAATCATCTAACAACAAAACATCAAGAATATTTAGAAAATAGGTACAGATCAGTTTTTATTTCATACTTTGAAGTGACAAGCAAAAATCACTACAAATTTATATAACTCAAAACAAATCAGAAGTTTACTTCTTTACATAATAATTTCAATTTTAATTTATTTTAATTTAGTTTGTTGTATTATTTGGATGTTGCTTTGGATAAAAGTGTCTTAGAAACCGTACCACCATGAACATCTTTGCTGTTGTTGTCTTGCAAGTGGAGATTCCTAAAAATGCACATAGCAAGTTGGACAGTGAATGACACTATTGTTGTTGTTGTTGTTGTAAATATCATGAACTTTCATTGTCATGCGTTTGTATATTACACTTTATCAGTTATCATCACACTTCATAATTATTACTGTCGTCCATCATGAGCTATCTTTTTAATTTGTATTTAAGTTTTATGTATTCGTATTAATCATCAGACATCATAAGCTAGCATTGTCTATTGTATTATATTTATTTTGTATTGTTGTCATCCGTAATCATCAATTATTATCAATCAAGTCAAGTCAAAGTTTATTTATAAACCGCTTTTGAAAACAGCAAGTGTTTGACAAAATGCTGTACACGTATATCCTATATCACTGCTACAACAATCAAATGACACAAAAACAAAAAATAAAAACAATAAAACAAAAGACAGAAACGATAAAAACAACTCTCACATATCGTCGAATGCCAAACTGTAATAATAGGTTTTAAGGCTAGATTTGAAAGCAGCAAGTGTCTGAGCCTGTCTGATATACAAGGACAAATTGTTCCAAAGCTTTGTTCCAGCTACTGGCAAATGCTCTCTCGCCCCTGCTCTTCAGCTTAACCTGAGGGACAACTAAAAGCAAATGGTCAGCAGACCTAAGCACTCTTGGCGGCGCATACTGCTTGATCAGTTCAGACAGATACTTCGGTGCAAGACCATTAAGAGATTTGAAAACGAACATCAAAATCTTAAAATTAATCCTAAAATGGACAGGCAACCAGTGAAGAGAGGAGAGAATAGGGGAAAGGTGTTCCCGCCTTCACAATCATCATCTTTAGACATTGATTTTTTTATTTGGTGTCATTACTATCAGCATCACATTACACACACACACTCTCTCCAATGAAATTGTGCATATCCTCTCCCTCTCGGAACATCGCTAGGATCCACTACTCATCTAAATCCTTCATAACATCAATATCAGTTGATTGAGGTAAAAAATTACACATGCACATGCAATATCCCTTTGTCAGCCAACACCATGAAGGAAACAATAGAACTGCCAGTTCAGAAGATACAGGTGGTTGTAGACCAGCCATTCTGGTAATGGCTACAAGAAGATGCGCAAACTATTGAATATACCACTGAGCACTGTTAGGGCAATCATTGAAAATTTTAAAAGATATGGAACAGTTGAAATCCTCACGGGTAGAGGACACATGCATTTTGCCCCCAGCATAGGGAGGAGGATGGTAAGAAGCAACAAAATCCCAAAGAATCACTGTGAAAGAATTGCAGGCCTTTGTGGTGTCTTGGTGTGACCAGGATTCAAACTGCACCATCAGACTCCACAACCACTGCCTCTGGAAGGGTTGCCAAAAGAAAGCTCTTTCTGACTCCAAGATACAGACCCAAGTGTTTGGAGTTTGCCAAACATCATTTAAATTATGACTGGAAGGTGCTCTGGTCAGATTACACAAAAATTGAACATTTTGATCAGATATAGCATTGGTATGGTTGACGTCGAAACAATGTAAACAAGGAGAGGCACCTCATACTCACGGTGAGAGATGGTGGTGGGTCAGTGATGTTTAGAGGCTGTTTTAATTCCAAAGGTCCGGGGGCACGGGTCAAGATATAGGCATAATGAATTCTACCAAGTATCAGGCAATTTTTGCTGACAATCTGATTGCCTTTGCCATAAAGCTGGGACTTGGCCACAGGTCGACTTTCCAACAAGACAATGACCCAAAATGTACCTCGATCCACACACAAATGGTTCTGTGACAACAAAATGAATGTTCTGCCATGGCCATCTCAATCACCGGAACTCAGTCTAATCGAGAACCTGTGGGCTGATTCCATCAAATTTTGATTTCTGAACTCTACAAAAAAATTATGAACTTAGTTTCTACACTGCATCATTTTTGTTGTTTTAACCATTTTGACCGTTTGGTCTAAAATGACAATATTCTTATTTGGAATTTAGGAGAAATTATGTCAGTAGTTTATGGAATAACACATGCTTATTTTACACAAACACATACAGTTGAAGTCAGATGTTTACTTACACCTTAGCCAAAGATGCATTAAAACTCAGTTGTTCTCAATTTCTGACATTCATTCAGTAGAAATTCCCTGTCGTAAGTCAGTTAGGATCACCACTTTATTTTAAGAATGTAAATGTTAGAATAATAGCAAAGAGAATGATTTAACAGCAGCTTTTAATTCTTTCATCACATTCCCAGTGGGTCAGAAGTTTACTCAATTAGTATTTGGTAGCATTGCCTTTAAATTGATTAACTTCAGTCAAACCTTTTGGGTATTCTACCACAAGCTTCCCACCAATAAGTTGGTTGAATTTTGGCTCTTGTTCACTCAAATATAAGAAGGATGGTGTTGAACTTTGATCCAAACTAGGGAGGAGAGAACCCTCCACATCTGCTATGAAATCTATGTTATCTTATTCTGTCATGGTCAAGCAAGGAGAACTCCTTGCAGAATCTGCTGTCTTATCGTCCCTTCAAATTCTTTAAGTAATGACAGAAGATCAAGTTGTTTAAGTTCAATGCCCTTTGACTGACTGGAAAATGGTTCACTAGTACAGTTTCTTGAGAATCATAGCTGATAAGTTAATATATATAATATATATATATCCTTAATAATCAAAAGTATATGAAGAATTTGCTTCTACAATTGGAAGAGGGTGTTAAGTGAATTCTCGCAAAGCCATGAAGCCAAAAGTGTTTGATGAAGAGGTCAAAACACCATTGTAAATTTGGTATGAAAACGTGATAATTTGAAAGAGTTAAAAAATATTTTCAAACTGCATCCGCTTAATCGTGTGCAGATTGTGAGTCATGAACTCTGCTCGTGAATCTGAACTGGCAAGTCATTAAAGACAGTGTTGTGCACTGACATGCAGCATCACGTGCTTACCCCTGTGGGTGAATCACTCTGTACCAATTATGTTTTTCCTGACTTGTAATCCACAGGCATTTGAGACTGTACTCAATGTCAGTAAGATACACAGATATTCAGGTCCATACAAATGCGTCATTATGTCAGCTATCTACCACAGCATTACAATTAATGAAATACAATTACTAGAGTTGCTTTGAAGGGTGGTATTTGCATATGGAATCTGTGGCTATTAGGTCTGTTTTTATTCTTCGTCTTATCAGACAGATGACAACAACTATTTGGTGAAAATTAAGAACACATTTGTCAACTCAGGAACACTAAAAGGCTACAAAGACAAGGGAAAACTTCTGTGGTGGATGACAAAATACTTTTTCCTGGTGAAGATTTATAAAATCCAACAGTTGTCCAGATGAAGAACAGGAGGTAGACGTATCTGTGTCAAAGTCAAAAATCGATAGAAGACTTCAACAGAGTAAATAGAAAAAAGTTGTTTACCACAAGGTGTAACAAAGGAAGCAGTTGACAAAAGCAGCAATATGAATTGTGAAGTGTTTACATTTCATGTTTTGTTTATTGTCACATGTACAGGAGACACAGATGTAATTACATGCACAGTGAAAATATTGTGCTCTGATTCAGCAGTGTAGTAATAACAGTAAAACAAAGGTGTAAAGAAGTAAAAAATGATTAGGTATCCATGGTGACAGAGTAACATACACATGGCAATATTATGAGCTACAACACTTATTGGATGGCGCTTTAAACAGGGCCACTGCAAGGTAATGATCAGCAACTTCCAAATTAAATATTTGCATTTTAATTAAACCTGTGCAGTTTGAATTGTAGAATTGTTCTATGTAGTTTTACAATTATAAAGGTTGTTTGGGAATTTATATTGGATTAAAAAGTTATTTTTGTTCATCTGCTTGCCTCAGCAATGCTAGCACAGATCAGAAAAATAGACTTGTAGCATAAGATTATGCTGGCTCAAGCAAGCATTGCTTCGCACAACGGCACACTGCTGTTGGCTGTGTAGCATGTCTCATTTATCACCGTAATTTCTAAACCTGCGACTCATTTCGGTGTAATTTCAGAGATGTTTCGGTGACATGACGTGCCCAGTGTAGTTTGGCCATCAGGCACCCTTCTTGCAACAGCTTCTACCTTACTACACAGTTCAGTTGCGTCAACAACCTTTGATTCTTCATGAGTCAATGCTCTTTCCAGCTTTGCCCACTTATTAAGGTATTAATCTTGTAAAGAAATCCAAATATAGATATGATTACTTCCATCTGTGTAAATGAATTAATTAAATGGTAAAAATGGTAAATGGACTGCATTTATATAGCGCATTTTTCTGACCAACAAGGGCCACCAAAGCGCTTTACATTGCCTCACATTCACCCATTCATTCACACATTCATACACCGACGGCGGTGTCAGCCATGCAAGGCGCCAGCCAGCTCATTGGGAGCAACTAGGGTTAGGTGTCTTGCTCATGGACACCTCGACACTTGGCCAGGAGGACCCGGGGATCGAACCACCAACCTTCCGGTTGCTAGACAACTTTCTTGACCCACTGAGCCACTGCCGCCAATTACTAGAGTTTACTGAAGTATCAAAAATTGCAAAATTTACTTTGAACTGTTTGCATTTTGTATTGGGTCATCGTCCAAAACTGCTTTTTCTTTTTTTCAAGCGCATAGTTCCTGGCTCTTATTCGGCTGGATTTCTCTTGCATCTACTAACATCTTTTCAAATCCCACATCACTTCTGCAGTTTTCAAGGAATAATTTTGTTGCTTGAAGCTGCTTTGTAGCAGCAGCTAAATTTAATTCCTTGGACTGGAGTAACTTACTTGTTAGGTTAATGTTGTACAACACAACAAGAGATTCTTAAACTATTGGACATTTCATATTTGTTGCAAGTCCTTGATACTGAACTTGTAAAATATTACCAGATGGTCCTGTGAAATTGTGTCTTCACCAATGTCCATGAGAGCTTCATGCACTTCACCTAGCTGATAACGAAGTTGACTTTCTCATCATGTATCATCTAGTGGTTTCAGTGTTAGAAAAGGCAAGTCACGCGTGAGTACTTTCCAACTTTGAGTTAGAGTTTCCCATATACATAAGTAAATATGTTTTCCTGAGATCCAGGAAAATAATAATGTACAGAAAGGTTAGAATCTCACAAATTTAGCTAACATACTTTATCCAATTTACAATAGCTATGACAACAATAAAAGCCATGTAATAATGTGAGGTTAGCGCATTGTTAGTGCACTGTAAACAAACCCATTCGTTATAGCGACTCAGCTAATACATCCTCAACAAAAAAAATTGTACTTATGATAAGCTATCTTTCTCTGTTTCATCACCAAAGGGTCCCAGCAATAAAATGGAGCATTGTTTTCATTGGTAAAATCCTTTTGTCATGTGAAAACGATTAAAAAAACTCAAACTTTACTGCTAACCACTATGTTTACAAACAGTCACCCAACTATTTCCGGATTTTTAACCTTCAAAAAAAGAGTTCTAGCCACTGAATTCTATCAGGCTATGTAGCTGTTTGCAGACAGCTGATTTGTCATTCTAACCTACGGGAAGGCAGAAATACTTGTGTATATTCACAGCTGGGGCAGTTTGATTCGCCAGAGCAGTACTCACATGACTTGCATAATTGCCCATGTCACGTGTGTACGTGTGGTGGTGTCATGGAGAGAGACTCAGGCAAATGGTTTGGTTGGTTAATTGCTCTGGCTCGTTTAATGTGACAGTCCGCGTAAGAGTGTACAATGTAGTTGCAGGGTACAACATAAAGCGAAGGCACACGGATAATTCTAACTATAGTTTTACGTACTCTTGCTGTGGTACAAACACTGGAAACTAAGCAGAACAAGAGCCTACGCATAAACATCAACTTCAGGGACTCGCTTATCACAACAAAAGTACATCTTACGGATTTGCTTTCCAAACGAGCAGCGAGACGTAAACTTTCCAAACAGCAATCAATATACACAGTATACACTTCTGACAATGTAATAATGAACTGCGCCTTTCTCTCGTTCCCCCCGGACTGACAGGGACTGAGCTGCCAGCTGATAGTGCTTAGGTAATTAGACCAACTCAGTCCCCAATCAGTACCAAGTGAAATAGAGGAAGGCGACACACAGCACACAATATAATCAACATTACATACAATAACATAAAACAACAGTACTGGCATATAATCAGAACGCAAAGGTGTCCATAATAAACTGAAAGACCAATACACATATATATTGAGTCCATGATCTCAGTTTGTCTATTCCAGACCCCCGTGGGGCGGATATGACAGCCCCTGACTCCTTTATTACTTGATGTGTTCTTTAGTATGGCGTTCTATTCCATGAAACTAACCAAATGTTCAGAAAGAGTTTTGGCAGAAAATGAGCTTTAACCTATTTTCAACTAACACGTAAAAAAGAAAGCAGAAAAATTAAGAGGTTCCACCTGTCATTTTCTCCCTATAGGGACTGCTACCACCTGGGTATCCAGAACAACTTTGATTACCGTCGCTTCCTCAAGTTTGCCCGTGTGTGTAAAGTAGACGGGAAGAAACTAATCTGCACCCGAGACAAAGTAAGGGATTCCGCCTCTCATTTGTTTATATTTCTTTTATTTTTAATTTCTGGTAAAGTTGTTGGTGATTGGCCTGATTGAGCAATGATATCCACATGTATTATATGCTTATAGGAAGCAGGTAATCTTTACGACATGTTCCACACTCGTAACTGCCTCCACAGAAGAGCCTACCAGCACAAGGTTGGCAATATCATTGAAACAATGTAAGTAGTCTCAACAATTTTCCTATATCATATTTCTATTGATAGATTTGATGTTTATTTAATTTTTTGCACATCCTATTGATTTGATGGTATTATTATTATTATTATTATTATTATTATTATTATTATTATTATTATTATTACTACTGCATTGTTGGAGTTGGAACCAGGACACAAGATTTTCACTCTACGTGCATTAACACATGCAGTCTTCTGTACATATGAAAAAAACTTGAAACTTTAATCTTTAACAGCATTAATAAATAATTTAACAGATAATGGCTAAAACAAAAAGGTAATGCAGGGGCTTTTCTCCTGTAGGTTATTTTGCTGTATGTTAATGAGTTATGTTGTGGTTCTTTTGTTAGGATCACTGAGGCTTTCGTCAAGGCGAACCCCCACATCCACATTCAAGGTTCAGGGGGAAAGATGTACACCATGTCAACAGCAATAGATGATATGGAGGCCTACACTAAACTCACAGGTCTGTTCACTAAACTCACAGGGGGGGAGAGAAATTTAAACACTCATGTAAGTTGCTCTGTAAATTTTTGGAAATTAAAATGGTTGAGACAGCCACAGTTTGAAATGAAAGAGTTATTTCCAGGGGCTTATATCAAGTCTGATGGCTGCAAACCAGAGTTTGCCAGATCTTGTTTCTTTGGTATATTCTGACACATTCCTTACAATAAATTCACTGCAGATTACCTTTCTTCTTATGAATTTACTGTTCTATTTTTCTCCCTTTCTCCTCTGCTCCCCTCTCCTGTAGACCAAGTGTTTGAACAGATCCTGTACTCGTCTCAGAGTGAGCTTGCTGAGGCAAGAGAGATCCTTCAAAACGTCACCTGCCGACGCCTCTACAAGTGTCTGGGTCAGACCCAGGCTGAGAAACCTGTAAAGGTCTCACAGGTGTGTCAGTGGAATGTAGAGAGCATCCTTTCATGGCTTTCCAGAAGATTTTATTAAAGATCCATATTAGGTGTGCCCCCCATTCATTCCCCTTTTTTCTCCCCTAGGAAAAGCTCCTGGACTGGGCAGACAGAGTGGCGAGGTCCAGGCCACAGAGGGACCTCCAGGATGTCACTCTCCAGCCAGGAGACTTTGTAGTCAATGTCAGTCCTATAGATGTTGTCTTTCACTACAGCTCTCTGGTGTAAATGTTCCCTGTTAATGATGTAAACAGGTTAATGATTAATTTCTGAGATTATTTTGTTTAATAATACACATTCATCCTTTAGAGCAGCACGACTTTTGACACAGATTTCATAGTCCACGGATATGTTCAACTTCCTTTTGATATTAATACTAAATTCAAATTCTTCTCATGTCAGAGTTAGGGAATGCCATCTTTAAAAGAACATTCCATAGTAAATTACTTTCTTAATATATTATTTACAAATGTTACCATAGATTATTTATGTCATATACAATGCTGTGACTGCAATTGGATCTGAGATCAAACTTTAAATCAAACTTTATATTGGCTGCTTTTGTATCAGTCTGCACTTGAAATACTACAAAGTCCAGAATTCAATGCAAACTTAGTGCCTCCTGGTGAGTTGCTTCACTGATGTTGAATATAGCCTCAAGCCTGAGGCCTACTAGCTAGCATTTCACTGTAACTAGAAACATTAACAATGGGTCACAATGTCCTTTGAGAGCTATATGCCCTGTCTTGTTTCAGTAGGTACAGCTTGTACCATAATCTGTCACAGATACATTTTAAAATGAAGTTGCAATTGCCACAAAAATCTAAGTATTTACACAAAGAAAATACACAGTAGGGCGTGCTAATCGGCATAACCGACTAGTGGAGTTGCAGGGTAAACCGGTACTGAGAAAGTACCGCGGTACCAGAATTTCTATACTAGCTATTTATGTATTTAAATACTAAATTAAACCATTGTACATTATACTTTTCATTGGAACGAAACAGCAAAATGTCTGGCAACACCATATCTGTTGGAAAATAAATACTGTGACTTTAAGGAAGTGGGCCTGTGTCTGCCTGAGAAAGCCGGCTGCTTAGAGAGAACAACAACCGAGGGGAATTGTCGATGAGGAGAAGCATCACATTCACACAGCCAGAAATCCATGCGTGTTCCCATTCTTTTAATAATCATAGGATATCAGGCAATTTCTGGCCTGCTGAAAATCAATCACATTTTCTCTATATGCACAAAATGCACAACTATTCAATTATTATTGGAAAATGTACTCTTAAATGTACAATGTAGTTTTTGGCCACTAGGGGTCTTCCAATCAAAACAATAGCAAAAGATGTACTAACTGTTGAATTCAAAATCAATTTGTTTGACCAATCAAGTAACTTAATTTCAACCTATGCATGTGATGTCACACCTCTCTTCCTCACAGCGGTGAGACAATGGGGCTTGATCTTGGGGATATTGGTTTGCGTTCTTCAGTTCTACCTCCATCTCTCCTCTATCTCCATTAGATTATCAACATGGACTGGGGAATGAAAGAAAAGAATCCTATTAACAATGTCCGTTTCTACTGTAAGAACGACGTTACCAATGCCTACCAGATCCGGAAGCACCAGGTCACTGCAATGCACTTAACACATATTTTTAGAATCCAGTTTCGAGATTGGAAACATAATATGACCTAACTGTTGTTCCTTTTATCGTAGGTGTCCAAGCTGCTGCCTGAACAATTTGCTGAGCAGCTGATCAGGGTTTACTGTAAGAAGACTGATGACAGGACTATAGAGGCAGCTAAGAAGAACTTTGTCCAGTGGTGCATGGACATGAACTTCTCCAAACCTCAGGTTAGGAGGCCTGAAACGTTTCTATATATGTACTGTATGTCTTTACCGCAGACTCTCTGGCTTCCTCTTTGTGGGGGAGTATGACTTTAAAATGTAAAGATAAACAAGCTACAGTATCTAGCACTAGTTCACCTGCCCCACAAATACGTTTTAAACTGTTCGTGGTAAACACCTCATGGGTTTGTGTTAACATTCTTTTAGGACGGAGACGTGATTGCACCGGAGCTCACTCCTCTTAAGCCAAGCTGGGTCAACAACCATGATGGTGAGAGTAACAATGGAGAAGATGGCCAGGCAGGAGGAAGCTTGGCTGCTGTGAATGGTGGTCACAAGAAAGCAAAAGCTAAACTAGACTTTTAGGAGAAAGATGAGAGAGGGATTGCAATGGCCAACAAATCCTGCCCTTGAATACCTCCAGGATTGACAGGTCTTGTTCCATCCCCAGACTAACACCCAGTTTGATGAGTGGTGTTCATGATGGATTAGAACAAAAGCTTTCAAAACCCAGCTGCTTGCCAAGACCAGGAAGAAAATGCAAGTGAGCTTTTTGGTATGAAGATGAGTGATAGAAAGGGCAGGAAGCTTAACAAGTGCTTCTCCTCAGGACAAGTTAGAAATTGGAAGCTTTTTAAGAGAAGTTTTGGGACACCTTAACCAGCAGAGGACATTCATGAGTGTTACAAATAGCAGGGATCTGAAAGTCCAGCTAAGACATTATCCTGAACACCATTTTAGGATCAGTTGACTCCTCAAACAATTCTGTACGCTAAAGCAGGGGGGAAATGCAGAAATGGCTGATGGTATATGGGTAACGTCTCTGGGTAATGTCCAGAAGATTCTTCACTCAGGGATCTGTCTACTCTGATTCTGTTCTGACAGGGATATGCTTTATCATCACAGGTTTTTATTCTTAATTTTATTTTGTATCTTTCTGAGGTTAATTTATTTTGAGAGGGGCAGTATGTTTGTTAACAACTCTCACTTTTGCATTTTGAAGTCTCACAGCTACACAGGACTATTTTAGATTGCCTGGCAACAACTGTTCCATATATATCCTGTTGACTGTTACAATCATGTTTGCTTTCAGTTGCTGTACTCATAGCTGAAAGACTTTGGTGTGATATTGTTTCAACCTGTAAAACAAACAGGTTCTTTGAGTTTAAGGCCATTGTCTTTTAAGTATAGTTTCTTCTGTGTTTCATTTTATATATAGATATACACACCTACATTAGTTATGCCAGTCATTCATACAAAGAATTAAATAGGTGGTGACTAAAATACCATACAGATAAAGGACATAGGTTAGTACATGTTATCCTCTCAAATTCTGCGACTTTAACTGACAGAGATTGGCCAGGCATTGCAGTGTGGCTAAAACAGAAATAAAATGCATGCGTTTGACATTTAAAGCTTCCTTTTTGGTTTGTACATGTTAGTTTCTGACAGTTTTAATTTAGAACCTGAAAAAAAAATTATATTGTTTTTAGTTTTTGCACACAAAGTGTGCTTTGTTAAAATATTATAATATATGTTCCCTGCTTACCTACTTGCCTGTCCATCTGCCTATGGTTTTGTTCATTTGGGTGGCAGTGTTATGTAATCTTTATTCAAACCACATAAATACAATGTTTAACCCACAGCCTGGTGGTTAGAGATGGACATTTATTGATTTAATGTATACACTTTGCGTATGGGGAGAAAAAATATAGAGTCAGGCTCACCCCTGACTAGCAATGCACAAACAATACTTTAAAAACCTAAACAATATATTTCTAGGGAGAAACTCAAAAAACCAACATGAGAATTACTGTACTTTATTAATGTTTCAATGGAACAAAACAAAATCATAATTTTTAACACAAAATAAATTTCACCAAAATCAAGGTTTCATAATTATTGCAACCACCTCTGGCAAGGATAACAGCATGGAGGATTTCCCTGTAATGTTTGACAAGGTTAAGGAACACATTTAGAGGGATTCTGGATCATTCCTCTATGAAGATCCTATGAAGATCTTTCACATTCTTGTAGTGCAGCAGAATAGTAAAAAATCATTTACTTTGGTATACAAACATGAAATCTGGCACAGATACTCTCTAAGGGCCACTATTTTGATAAAGGCGGCATTTTTTCAAGATGGCCATCATTGCTATTCAATGCCTATTATATAAATTTTTCAAACAGTGATTCAAGCATAACATTTGATACAAATACTTTCTAAAGGACATGTTAATGGAGAAAGATGCTAGTCCCTTAACTTGAAGATGGCTGCCATTTTTAAAGATGGCCACCGTTCCTGTCAAATTATTGCAATTGTTCAATGGTGATGCAAGAATAAAATTAGGCAGAAATACTCTTCAACGGAACACTCTTGGAAAAAGGTATGTGCCACTCAAAAATACAGGATGGTGACCATTTTCAAGATTGCCAACATTTTCTGTCAAATAGTCATGTCTGCTTTGTCTGCCTCTCCTTTGACCTGTCTGACTTAGTTAAACTTGCCAGATTTTGTGCAAATGGTGCATTTGCTGTCAAGAAGACCCCCCATTGTTCACCAAGCTTGTTCCATCCCCAGTCAGCAGGACTCTTCTTCTGGCTGACACTGGGTTGCTTGACCCCATATCCAGCTGCTCTTGTTGAAGGAATGGGGGGAGAGATGGGGGGATGGCCACTGATACATCCCTCATGGAATGTTCCATCAAATCTGGACTGATGATCCAGAAACTGTGATAAATGCCTCAGAGTCTTCAGACGCTTGAGAGAGAACCAAGCAAACATCTTTTTGGAAAGCCA
The DNA here is from genome assembly GCA_016801145.1 of Umbra pygmaea. NCBI lineage: Eukaryota > Metazoa > Chordata > Actinopteri > Esociformes > Umbridae > Umbra > Umbra pygmaea. Next base: position 16,886 of record JACXGM010016916.1, read on the forward strand.
GGAGCACATCTCTACCCTGTTTGTGAGCCGTGAGTTCAGGGATCTCAGCCAACAGCTTTTCCTTTAGTCTGGTAGAGTTAACTGTAGGGTAATATACACCCAGTTGATCTAGCCGCTGCTGGTACAGGTTGCACATATCTGTGAGACGGAAGGCGGAAGGACCATCCATCAGAATTGAGACTGGTTTCAACAATATAGGTGACCAGTTCAGAAAGAGCCATATGATAGATGGCTGGTTGAACTGAGGTGGAGTTTCTCTCTGTTGTAAAGATGAATGAGACACAAATGATGGTATTTAAGCTCCTGTGCAATGGCATCAGCAGGCCCCGATTAAGAATTCAGAGGCCCCTGGGCACAATGTCTCGTAGGGCCCCCCACCCCACCCACACAATCAAGTTTTTGAATTTGTTGTTACTATTTGCTGTTAACACCCATATATTGTATAATTACTGGATGGAGCCATGTGTGACGTCACCCATTGGTTTGTTAAGATTTGATTTGGGTCATCGAAATTGCCGTTACGGGCGCAGACATCTTGGTTGCGGATGTGATTTTTTTAGATTAGAGGGAGGAGTAATCTAGCTAGCTAACATATATTAATTGGGATGCTGACAAAAAACAGTATTAAAACATAATGTAAAACAAAATGTAACGTTACTTACCGGAAAAAAGGGATTTTTAAAAGCTTTGATATAAAAGCTTTGAGTGTTGTCGTACAACCGAACGCCATAACCACGCCCTAAATGCCCCTTTGCTTTATCGCCAATTTTATAATCAACAAGACCATAATTAAAAAAATAAACATCATGATAAACTGCAGAAGGCTTAAATCTATCTAATGTTTCCTTCCTGTCTGTCTCTCTCGTGTCCTGTCCTCCTAGACTCTCCAGGGGTTGCTGCTCTCTCTCTCCCTCTCTCCTCTTTCTGTGAGGAAAAGGATGCAAACAGTATAGGTCAACTTGTAAAAAACCTAGAAAAAACTTAACTCAAGTTTATTCCCCAATGTTTTTTTTTACTCTTCTTTCTAAAATAAATGACCAAATAACAAACAATATTCAGGTTGTAGCAGAGGCATTCAATCACTATTTTATTGATTCTGTGGCTAACATAGCAAGCTGTTTTACACCTGAAAGCACATACACTCCTTCAATAGACACTAGTCAATCCGTTTTCAGTTTAATAAACTTCACAGAATCAGAGGTATCACAGACAATTAAATCACTCAGACCATCCAGATGTAAAGATATTTTTGGTATGGATACAGTGATGCTTAAGGAGCTCAGTACAATAGTCACACGCCCCATTACCAAAATTATCAATCTGTCCATTTTACGACATATGTTCCCAAGCACACCCTACGCTCTCCACCCAATGCAGTTTGGCTTTAGAGCCAATTATTCCACTGAGACTGCTACTTGCTTCTTTACTGAAAACATCAGAGCTTTGTTGGACCGAGGCGGGGTTGTTGGTGCTGTGATACTGTCAATCATAAAATCTTGCTTACAAAATTATGCAGTTTTAATTTTTCCTCTGATGCACTTAATTGGATTGAGTCTTATCTCACTGACCGTTCCCAACATGTCAGAGTCCAGTCATTTATGTCAGCGGCCCTCAGTCTGTCCACTGGTCTTCCTCAGGGATCAAACTTGGGACCTTTATTGTTTTTCACTTTATATAAATGACCTCCCGTCTGCATGTTCAGATGTTGATGTATGCTGATGACACCGTAATCTATGTTCATGGAAGTAATGTCTCTCAGGTAGCTGAGAAGCTCTCTAGCTCCATGATTGATATCGCAACTTGGTTGAAAGACTCCTGTCTGCAGATGAATACATCAAAAACAGTAGCAATGTTTTTCACCAAGTCCAATATGAACTTTGGTGTAGAGCCAGATGTTTATGTTTCAGGGAAGAGGCTGCAGATCGTGTCAGAATACAAATATCTGGGGGTTGTAATTGATTCAAAGTTGTCGTTTAAATCACATGCAAAAAGTGTCTGTAATCGAATCAAATTTAATCTTAGTAACTTTAGACACATTCGCCATCAAATGTCCACACAGGCAGCAAAAATGTACATGCACTCAATGATTATCTCATATATCACTTACTGTTTACCCATTTGGTCACAAGCTTGTGTTAAATCTCTGAAACCTATACAATCACTTTATAAACGAACTTTAAAAATTCTAGATAAGAAACCAAACATTTCTCATCATTGCCCAATATTACAAAAACACAATATACTCAGCTGGGAAAACATGGTAAAACATTAAAACCTATGCCTTATTTATGAAATTATTACAAAAACACAATATACTCAGCTGGGAAAACATTCAAACCTATGGCTTATCTATAAAATTATTCATGGATTATCATCCCCTCCTCTTCACCAGTTTGTCAACATCAGAACAGCTGTTCATGGTAGAACCAGAGGTGCAGCAAGGGGAGCATCAGAACAGCTGTTCATGGTAGAACCAGAGGTGCAGCAAGGGGAGCATCAGAACAGCTGTTCATGGTAGAACCAGAGGTGCAGCAAGGGGAGACTGTATCATTCCCTTCAGGAAAAGTGTATTTGGCCAAACCGCTTTTTCTGTTCGGGCTGCTTCTGAGTGGAACCTAGCCCCTATAAACATCAGAAATTTAAACACATACAGTACATTTAAGGTACAGTTAAAATAATGGCTAATTGATAATCAGAACTGTCAACATTAGGTGACATGAAATTACCACTAGGCCTGCTTTCACTGCCCCCTGCTGGCTTTTTGCTTTATGTGTCTTTATGTGTTCATGTAATGGTCTGGGGCCTCATTTATAAACGCTGCGTGCGCACAAAAGAATGCGTACGCCACCCTCTACGCAATAATTGGGATTTATGAAAAGCTAACTTGACGGGAAAATGTGCGGTCCTTCACGGAAACTCTGACCCATGCGTACGCACAAAAACGGGTGAAATGAGAAATGGCGACACCGCCGGCAGATGTGTGAAACATGTGAAGCTGTCGAAACTGCAGACCGTTGTGTAGCTAAACCATAGATTGTATAATTAATGGATGGAGCTATGTGTGACGTCACCCATTGGTTTGTTAATATCTGATTTGAGTCACAGAATTTGCCGTTACGGGCGCAGACATCTTGGTTGCGGATGTGACGATTTTAGACGAGAGGGAGGAGTGAGGGAGGAGCCTTTGACCTTTGGGCGGTATCTGGGTGGTGTCTGATTATGAT